>JAPMOR010009325.1:961056-1009885 GCA_026543865.1 Argiope aurantia | reverse complement strand
ACACACACACACACACACACACACACACACACACACACTTATTATATAAAGGAACTTTTTAAAAAATTCATACTTTTTCCAGTAAGGAAAAACACAAGCACAAATTAGTTCTAACTATTATATTGCAATGGGTATATTGGAACAACAATTCCTTATTGGGAAATTTAGAAAATTTATTAAATTAGAATGTCATAAAATTCTTTTTATTTAAAATTTTGAAACGTATTATGTTAAAAGATTGGTTAAATTCTTCAAAGATATTACTTGACTATATGCATTTCCTTTTTTTTCTTTATTATTTTTTTATATTGAAAAAGATCACACTACATAAATGTTTCTAAATTTTCGAGTAATAGCTATAAAGAAGCCACTTTTTTGGTAACCAGAAATTTTTTGGTCCCTTTTTTTCTCTTTATTATTTATTGGAAAACCAATATAGCTAAATGAGAAACAAATGCCAATGAAAACAAACGCCATGTTATTATGTCACATTTAGACAACTTAATACATTTCATATCCTGCCAGGTAGATGTTTAGTTTTTCTCCTTCTAAAATTCGTAAGAACTTATTCTTAATTTAAGCTAATTTTTGACATTTTTTTAGCGTTCTTTAAACTTTTCCTTCGCAAATTTCTTTTCATTTTACTATTAAACCATTGTATTTAGGAATTGTTTTAAACACTCAGATACCTTTGATTTTTTTTTTAAGTAAACTAAGAGAACATGCTTGGCATAGTACGTAGATTGAAACTCTTGAGCTATAAAATTCAGAGATCAACACAAAACCGAAAAGATTTACCAAGCGGAATAAAGCAGCTATAACGACATTCTTCACTATTTGGCTCATGAGAAGGAGTTATATGCCATTGGTAAGTGATGGTCATCGGAATTAAAATCGTTATTTCTCCCAAAACGTTTTCTTTATTATTTAAAAGCAACCCATTTACACATTTGTGCAACTATTATTTATTGTCAACAAAAATTATATTACAGAGCACTAATCTTATTTAAAGAATTCAATGGCAATAACTCCTTTCATAGGTTCTGTTTCACACACAGACTTGTGAATGCCATTCATTTTACATCATAAGTTGGATGACAATAGCAGCAGTTTGATGACAACTCCTCTCCAAGAGATTTCGATGTTCTCCCATATTAATAACTTGCTTCAGTGAAAAGTCAGTTTTTAATTTGCACACTCATTATATAACAGCCATTAAAAGAAAGTTTTTCATAATTATGATATAATCAAAGGTGTTCTCAGTCTGTAGAGATAAGATAATATTGAATGCAATAGAAATCAGCAAACAAAATCTGTTTAGTTGGCTTTAAATAACAGAAAAAAAATCCGTTATTTAGATACGCTTTGCAAACTAGTGAATTCCAGCTTTAGATAGGAAGAAAAAAAAAACGAACATAATAAAACATTTAGATTAAGGATGACAAAATTTCTGATGAACATCTGAAATTTGATTGAAGAACTACTTTCAGTCATTAACAGTATAATTGAAAAATGAAAAGATGGGGAAGAGATGGAAAGAAAATGGGAGGGGGGTGAATGAATTAATTCTGCATGGTGGTAAAAATTAAACTATGAATTTGTAAGTACGACAGTTTCGTAAATGTTATTTCTGATAATCTTCATTAAAAAATATTTCATTCTAATTTTTAAAGAAATATTGTAAGGAGTTAAAGATATAAGATAAGTTGTATTGGATAACAGGTTTCATATTTCAAAACTTATTTTGGAAGTAAACAATTAACTTCTATCAGCAATTCGATCTCAAAAATACATAACAGCTCCTGTACCTTTTATTATTACGCTTAAAAGGAATTTAAAAGCGCAGAGTTACAGCATTTCATATTTTTGCTTTCATATATTTCAAAATCGTAAATAATGACTTCCTTTATTTTATTTATTTATTTGTGAAACAAACATCTAATGGGACCTTTAGAATAAAAAAAAGGACATTGAGCAAATAAAAATGTGCTGTGAGTGCACAATAAAAATAAAATGGTGAAACGATTTCATCACATAGTTCGCTATATCGAGATTTACTAGTCAGAAAAGTAAGGATTTCATTTTTGAAGAACTTCATTAATCTTCTCGAATTGGCCAACCTGAAGGAAATTCGAAACTTTATTCTGAATCATTATAGCAATGATAATACTTTAGTATTGATTCATCTACCTTTACACCAATTTTTTTTAAAAAATATTAATTGTAACAAAGAAAATATTAAATATCGGTTTGAATTTGTATAAATATATATACTAAATAAATTATTGTTGCTAAATGAATTAATTTTGAAGCAAAAGAGAGAAAAAAAAGAAAAAATATGAAATAGATATAACTGAAAAACTAAGTTTTTGAATTAGTTTATGCAATGATAACTCCGAAATTCTGCAGAAAAATCATTAATATACAATTGATTTTCAATCAAAAAATTAATTAAAATTTTTAAGAAAATCTTAGTGAGCTCCTCTAACCTTCTCCAAGAAGTAACCGACTATCCAACATAAAAGTTATAAATCCAACATTCTGTCCTGTAGAGTGTTTTAAAAGATTTTCAATCATGAACATATTATATATATATATATATATATATATATATATATATATATTATTGTCTTAGATACAGCATGCCAGGTTACTATCATTATGATGTTAATTTCATAAGTTTTATTTCTAAAGAACTTGTTATTTCCGACAGAACTTCAATTGCATCGACAAATTTAGAGACAAAATATTGACATATATTTAATACCAATGCACTTATGACATTTATTTAAATTCATCCCTATACTAAGAACCGTAGTGTATGAAAATCAAACAAGTATGTGTTATGTGGACCAACAGACAGTAAAATTAATAAATTTCGTTTAAAATCTCTATTATTTTTGAAATAAATTTATATCTTAAATTTTATTTATCTATCTGATTGCAAATTTCAGTTATTTTGGTCACATGCATATAAATTTACAAACCGACAGATAGATATCCCTTTGGTTGATTTCGTTCAAAATGTGATATAAATCTACATTTTAGATTATGAAGTCTAATATCAAATTATATTTATCGCTCCTTTTCAGATTTGTAGTTCTCATATTTGCACAAGAGCAAACAGAGAAACTTTTTGGGGAATGTATTTCACTCGAAATGTGAATGGAGATTCAAAAATTTGGTACCAGTATGACATACCAAATTTCAGTTATCTAATTCAGTACAGTTTTTAGTTATTATGTTCTCAAAAGGATACACATTTTCGAAAATGGGGGATCTGAAGTATGAACATTAAAATAAGAGATTGAAATTTAGAGATTGCAATACTATTTTTTTAGAAACACTTCGCTTTTGCACATGTGTCAGGAGGAGTTTATTGCGTCAAAAAAGGAGTGAGAGGAAATATGAAGGCAGATGTTAACATTTACCGATGTTGTGAACTCAGATTATTTGTTGAATAAGAAAGCGTAATAACTGCTCATCATTAAAATCTTATCTTCTTTCCTTTACCGAAATAGAATAATCGAAAAGTGCTAGTCTCAGGATTCTGAAACGAACAGTACTAGATTTGTTTCATTTTTATGAAAATATAGTTGTGTTTCTCGATGTGCTTTAGTTTCAAAATTATTTACATATATCAGAAATTATCTATATATACATAAATTTGAAATTATCTACACATATGTTATCTACATTTACATACATTTGAAATTATCTACATATATAGCTCACATTATCTACATATACCTTATCAACATTTAAATAAACTGGAAATTATCAACATATTTGCAATCTCTTTGGAAACGCACAATAATATATATTCTCGTTGAAAACTTAATTTTCAGTTAACCGATTGACTGAAATAAACTTTTATTTTATAGAAGAAGTGCTAATAAATATTCAAATTGATAAATTCTTATTAAAGAATCTATAATATTTATATAATGGCTTATAAGTAGTTGAATAAAAGTAGAAAATAATTAAATAAAAAATATACTTTTCAGACCATGTAATGAGCCATTAACGAATTGTTTTTATTACATTTATATCGTTTCATTTATGTGTATTTGATACAACAGATTTTAAATTTTAAATTATTGATTAGCCAGATTACCCCAAAGACATGTGCTGGACCTTATGCGTTTCAAAATTTTTCAAACAAACTATTTTTATGCGTTATTGGTGGAACATATTTCTTTATTTCTAGAAATATAATTCTACTAATGAGATAGAGAAGCCAGTTACTGATAAAGGATAATGATGTCTCGTTAAGAAGATAAAATACACCCATGCGCACACTGAAAGCCTAATTTTCAATAAAGAATTTCTTGTCCTTCGGTCTGAATTTTTGAAGCAGACTTATTTTTAATTTATGCATAGAAAAGAAGTGGATTTTTGACTTCCAACAACGCGTAATATAATCAAGGATTCAGAATCTTCTCTATCCAGCGGAAAAATTTCCGTTTAATTAAGAAAATAGTTTTAAAGAGAGAAACCAATTTCCCTCTGCCTTCCTTATATTTAATTACAGAAATGCATTGCGGCAAAGTAAACGAAAAAAATCGCCAGCAAATTCTTTTAATCTGGTTTTATTTTAAGAAAAATAAAAGTAATCAGAAATGATGTTAGATTGAAACATTGTAGTATTTTAGTAGCACATAGTATTTGTTGGAAGCACAGCTAAATATTTCATTTAAATAAATTCACACCAGTAAATATATTTAAAGAAATAAAATTTAAAAAAAATCGTTGAATAAAAATTGGAAATATATTTCTTTCGAATTTTTCGCATATATGAAATACAATTCTAATTTTATGCTTAATAACTTTGTAGAATGACGGAAATCGAGTGTGGATTTTAAGATTCTTCCAATTCCACTGTAGAATCCAAATTTGATATAAATCTATAAAGTTAAAGCCAAAATTTTGCATAAAATTGTATTTTTCGTAATAAGCTTTCGTTATCGTGTCAATATAAACACGAACTGCAAAACATGTAAGTATTTTATATTTGAGGCAATTTAGACGCCGACAGTATTTATTTAATGAATCTTACACTAAAAATTAGTTCATTTTGTTGCGAATTTGAGATATAGAATTTACATATACAGATGAATGTTTATTTACATATTTAGTCATAACAATCAATAATTTTATTTCCGTGGAGGTGTCAAAAATCATTCCAGTTATGAAATTTGAACAGTGAAAAAAACTAGAGAGTTCATATAACCGAATTCTAGTAGAGGTCATATAAGAACTCATATCAAGGAATAAAATTATGCTTTCACTAGTTCTGCCCAATCATTGATGCATAAGCCCTACTTTGAAGGCTTAGTTCTGTGGCAGCGGGGTGACTGGCTGTAATTAAAAATCAAAAAATCATATTTCATGTCGTCTTCCATAGAAAATAGAAATTTCTGTAATTCATCCTTACGAGTTGTACGTGCAATGTAAGTTTATATACGGTTGTATCCAAACTTTGAACACATTGGGCTAAAGATTGTGAGGTTGCGTTACTCACATACATTATCTTGAAATAACACCATTTTCTTCAACAGCAGGATTCATCTATTACCTAGAATTTCCGGCTTCACAGTCCCTACAATCAGCATAATCTTTGCTTGGACAATGATTTTATAGTGGAAGAAGCAGAAGCTGAGTCTTTTCGGTGCATATTTCATATTATATGGCTGTATTTACTATTCGATAGAAATTTGGAACATAACGCAATCACAATAAAGCTTCTGTCATATAATCATATTATTTCCAATTCAGGACAACGAATTTATCAAAAAATCCATATATCAGAACTATTTTTCTGAAAAAAGCAAGAGTAATTTTTATATTTGTTACATCTTTGTTTTATAATAAGAATAATATAGATTAAAAAATATCGATACATTATAATAATGTTTTTTTTTTCATAAATAAGAATTTAGCCACTGCATTTTTTTGGTTTATCCTTGATACGCTCAATATATGTCCGATTAATTTTGTCTAGAATCTATAGACAATATTTAAAGAGAGAAAGAATTTATAAAAAAAGCTTATCTTACATAGGCGGGCAGATTTGTAAGCTTATGTTGTCTATAATATAAAATCATCACATCAGAATTGAAGTTTAAAGAGGCTTTTGCAAAGTTAAGCTATGAATTGTATGTATATGATTAAAATTAAATACAACAAGTAGGACCAGCAAACAATTGTGTCTCTAAAAATGGACTAGTAAATTAACAAATTCGGCGTTGGAACTAATTTTATTAATAAATTCTGGGTCGGAATCTATTTTAACAATGTGTAAATAATGTTTAAATTGCGATCAAGGAACGCTGAAGTTAATATCGACCATTACATTCAAATTTAATTGCATTTATATGTAAACAATTTTGGACCTTATATTAGGAGAAAAAGACAAATTTTCTGCAATTTTTCAGTTTTATCAAAATATATTTTACAATAAAAAAAAGACAACAGAAGCACACAAAGCATAAATGAAAGATGCCACATAGGAAAAGTGTGATTTCTACAAGACAATTGCATTGAGATGGATCACAATGAACAATTTCCCAGCTGTCCGACTTGCAACTTTACGAGACGACCTTTTGATTCTCATACGACAATCATAAATCGGTAACCACCAGCGAGCTCTCTCATAAAACAAATAAAACTCGTTAACGTAATTATCTTCTATAGAAAAACTCACCGAAATCGCAATGACTGAAAGCAATATAATTAAGGAAACAATCGCTAGCAAAATTAAACATTCAATTTTGTAACATTCCCTTAAAGCAAAATTCTATGTAATCATAAAATACAATCAGTTACGCAGGCTGAAGATGTTCACCGTGTGGTTCACAAACATATGTAAAATTCATTGGCAACAGGAAATTAGTTTTCATTCAAGGAAGCCCAAGCTTTTAAACAAAGATAGGATAATAAATGGTTCAAATCTTGCATTGTTCAACTTAAGACTCCTTTGACTTTAAACTATTCATTACACGGAAACTTTACATTGATTCTCCATGTCCTTCTATTCTATTTAAACCTACATTTAACAACTCGAAGAAAATTTTTATCTGCCTTTCCTTTTAGCGTTGATAAATGACTTGGAAATAATTTTCCCATCTTTTCCAGTGGAAAAGTTATAGATAGATGTATTGCTGTCGGCGTGATTCATTCCATAGCTATCTCTGCTTAATTTGTTTTCTTGAGAGAGAAAGACAATCTGCAATAGAAAAAGAAAGTTGTAAAGCAGTAAAATTTTTTTTCCAAGTCTTCAGTTTGCGATCGATGAATCTGAGATCTCTTTTGCTAGTATCGACATTTCAAGATTCTCTCTTTTCTACCTTTGAGAAATTCTTTTGTCTGGAATTCATTTCGTTCGCCTTCACTCTCTTGCGAGTTTTAGGAAAATATATTTATATCTTGACTTCTTTATGTTTCTTTTATACGACTTTGATTAAAGAAATCGGGGAAGTTATTCATCAAATGGAATTATTTCTTCGCTATTTTCAAGGAGGCGGGGAGTTTCTGTCTTCTGTTTAATTTTTTCTACTTTTTTTCCCATTCTCCTTTCACGTATCATTTTTTTGCATAGCTTATTTAAATCTTCTGAGATGAAATACGGGACTTCGAGGAAGGTGGAACGTTTTTGAGAAAACTTAAGAAGATGTCGGAAGGGGTGGAGGGAGAGAGAAGTTGGAAATATGATTCAGGAGATTTCAGTAAAAATGAAATCTTGTGTGATTGTATGCGATACAATTCTAAGATCATTATTCTTCAGGCTTGATACAGGTGTCATGCGGATTAACAAATGTATTCCTGTATTTCATTCAATTTTGGTTTTTATTATTGGAAATAGCTTTTTAATGAAACATTTTATACGTACCATTTTTGAATAGCGATGGATTGCAAATTATTAGAATTAATGGGAAATTCTCAAATGAAAATTAAAACCAATCTTTGCATTAATCTCTCCCTATAGATATTTTTATTTATAAATTATGTAGTTATGAAGAAATGATATGGTTAGACAAAATAAATCTATCATATAAATAGAAATTATATAAATCGAATATATGAATAACGTATAATAATCGACAGTAAAAACTGAACTTTAATAATCAACTACATGAACTGAGTTTGCATAAATTGACTTCATAATCTGATCTTGTGTAAATATAAACTATTGTCCCTTTCCAGTTCTAATTTACTTTCTAAGAACTTCAACTCCCTGTTTCATTTTTTTCCTAATTACTTTTCAATTTTAGTATAAGCTATTTAAGACATTTATGGAATACAGAAGTTTACGAAACTTGAATGTTCTTATGAAAATTTAGAAGAATGTTGAAAAGGGAAGAGGAAAATATACGAAGTTGACCATTTGAATCATAAGAGTTCGGTAAAAATGTAATGGAATCTTATGATTATTGAAAATGCAATTATAATATTCCTTTTGATATAAGGTTTCAGATGCGTATACAAATGCATTCAAATGACCGCTTAATGTAAGGATTGAGTATTTAGTATCCAAATAACTATATAACATATATTGATAGAACTAACTTTAGTTTGAAACATATTTTGTACTTCTTTTTAAATAACAAAAGGCTGCTATCATTAACAATTAAATGCAAAGCATGAATCTAATAACCTTTCCGTTTTACTCATGGTATCCGATTTCCTCAATAATATATTGTCTCTAAATGCACATACGAATAAATCTGCGATAAGAACTATAGGTAATAGAGTTGGTATATTTCTTGTATTCTTTTAGAAAGGATTTTTATTCAACTAGTTGTCTGTAGTTGATGTTGCATAACAGATAAACAGTACTCATTAAAATTTTTATAGGTTAGAAATAATATTTAGGTATATTATTTTATGATACCCAATTTAAATAAATTTAATTAATGGAAGAAAATATTTTAAATTTTGTATCGCCCATCAAAAATGATTGATTTTTGAAAATGTAATAATTCATCAAAATCTCGAAGTTATTGACAATTACAATATTTTATCCTTGAATGATTGATATATTAAACAAAAAGTATTACATTTATTTATTTTTATTTATTAAAATTATTAATTATTATTAATTTAAAACCATTTCATGATACGCTAGATGAAAGTTTCAAAATTAAATACTGATATTGAAAGAAATTTTATATCGAGGAATGCTTGACATTTTTGGTTGAACAAACAATTCAGATAAGAGCATTTATATGAAATATGCTATAAAAAATAAAGGTATCGCTGAATTTCTTTAATCATGTCAATACTTCCTTATGTATCAGCCCCAAAATGAATTTCTTACCATCAATAAGTATATAATTTGAGTTACTTTTAGTACCAGCGATTTCCGATTCTGAAATCTTAACTATTTTAAAGAGATCTGAGGATACAAATTGTATATTTTGTTAAGTATACAATTATACAAATATACAATTTCCCAGTATATGTGAAATGTATTTTCACGTTTAATTGAGGCAAACAGAACAAAATGTAACAAGGATTTAATGCAAATATTTGAGTGAAAATATTGTATTTAATCGAAAGCACAGTGTGAATCAAATCACAAACTGTAACATTTATATCCCTTCCTCATTAATAATATTGGAGGTAATATTTAATTTTATCTGATTTTAATTTGAGTAAAGGAATAAGCTTGAGTCCTGATTGCTTTCGCAACAAAATGATTTAAATAATCTAACATTTTAATTGTATATCCGTAAATAAGGAACTGAACTAGTAAAAGGAAGAACTGGATGTTTGCTCTTGAATTTTCTTGAAATACCCTTCCCCTTTAGATTATTTTAGTAAAATAAGGCATTATTAAAACAAAATAAAGCGGTTTCTGAAATATTTATGATAAATTAAATACTTTACCTTCAACCCTAATGAACAACTGCTCTACTTTTTCGTTAGTAAATCGTGTTTATATAAGGAATGTAAACACGTAAAGATTTAAATAGGTTGAAACTATTTACTCAGATAATAAGTGCTTATCTGTTAGAATTGTTACATTTCAAAGTGTTTGAAACCAAAGCATAGACGACGAACTCAAGCTGAATTCATGATTTGATACCGTAGAGTTGATAATTGGTTATCAAATGCATGTTTTTAGTTGGACAGTTTTAGGCCAAATAAAAGTACAAATTTTGGGAACATATGGAAGACAGTTGCCAAAAATCTCTAACATTTATAACTTCAAGCAAAATAGAACTATTATTACAATAACAAATTTTGCAGTTGGAATAGAAATGTATTCTAAACGTTCCCATTACAAATTTGAATTGTAGAAATACTAGGTTTTCAATGATTGAAGATTTCCTCACAACTGTTTTGATAAATCCGTCATCAAAACAGTTGTGAGGACACGTGAATCATTTCACTCTTTTATCCGTAACTGTACACATGAATTTCCGTATGAGGCCAGAGACATGGAGTCGAATTTTCTCCATTGTCATTTTTCTTTTTTGAATTTTGTAAACAGCATTGGAATTTATTTTGGAAACACAATACATTCTGGAAATCACGCAGTTACCGAAAATATAAAAAAAATATTAATATTAAAAGTGTTAAATGTTATAATATTATATGTTGGAAAGTTGTTACAAGAAAAACCTAAACAATATTTTAATGAGTATTTGCTTCCTTTAGATATTATGGAATTATATTAATGTTAATAATTGTTAGAATTTAACAAACAAAAATGAAGAATGCAATATTTTAAAATATTATTTTACGAATATTTCTTTATTCTTTTTGCATTATTCAAATTAAAAGCAGTTTCAGAGATGGATTAAATGACTCCATTAATGACAACAAAAACTTTGAAAAAGAATAGTTCATTTATACGCATGTGTTCATAATTAGACTTCTGTCAACATACTGCTGAAAAATCAACTTGAATGTACTGACGAGATGGGCAAAATACCACGTGATAATCAATGAAATCGCATGAACAATGCGGAGTCATTTTGATTCCTGTCTCCCAGCTACGGGTTAAGAACAAGCAAAACATTTTGGTAACCATTATTCCACCTACATAAAGCCAATTATCTTAAATTTTGATTGTAGAGCTTTAAACGATAAATTGCAATAGATATTACTAAAAAAAGTCCCGAATTTGTTTTTTTTTGCCTAAATTATGGCGGATATGCAATCCCTATTTTTACCAAATTAAATCTGCCACATAAAAGAGAAATGTTAATCTGAACCTTTACTGACTTTTTTCTAACTCAGAACCTTTTGAATTGAGTCCTCAAGTCCTTATCGATTAAAATATTAGTTATTAAAATATGTAGAGTTTTTTTAAGTTTCATTTTTACATTTTTCCTAGCTACCAAATCTACTTTTTAAAAAAATCTTTCCTAAAGAGCTCTCATTTCTATGTGATATTATACTCTCATATAAAAGACAATTTTTTTTGTAACATTATGTAAAGAAACATTGAATAAGTATTTTATAACTGTGAATAAATACTGTTTTCATTCTTATATTACAATTTTCTAGCTGTATCAGCTTTTCATCTTTTAATATTTACGTTTTTGAAAGAAATAAGTTTGCACCGTATCGTACTTTTTCAGAAGAAACTACTCTCATTTTCATATTTCTTTTACAAAAGAGAAAGTAGTAATTATTCCGAAGAATGAACCTTGTGGATCTTTAATGGAGATTTAAAGTAGGCAATGCTTAAAAGTAAAATAAGTTCTCTAAACCAGGTAAATGAGATACAAAAAAAAAAGAGACTGGATATAGGTTCTGAATAATAAAATGCATTTTCATTGCTTTTGAATGATAAGTAGTTACTTGTTCTTGATTCAGTTTCTGAATAAAAAAACTTCCTCGATGAATTTTTAAAATCTCTTCCGTAGTTTATGCATGTTCCGGGGCTCAATATAAATGCCCAAATCCTGAAAAAAAAGCTATGAACATCATTTGAGATCTAAGTATTGTAGATCACTAATGAAAAAGGTTTGTTTGTTATTTTAATAAAAAAATCATATTTAATATCTCAAATATAAGGAATGTTAATTAACAATTTATATAGCTATATATTTTTGAAATTCATTTCAAATAAAGCTGCTTTTTTTAATTATAAATACATGGGTTCAATAAAATAATAGCGAAAGTCTATCCATAAGTGATTGCGTTTTGATAATTTTGGGAATAAAGAATAAATCAGGCTTGATATTGCAAATTTTTGTATTCGTAGAAATATTCGAATATAAAATATCTTATATCATCATATTGTTACGGAAACTCCGAGGTTCTTTGCGTTTTGTTGGTCGATGAAGAAACACAATCAACAGGCATCAGTAACAAACGACGACACTAATACAAAGAGAACAAATATACAGTCGAGACGAACACAAGCAACAAACAGCAGAACACAAGCAACAAACAGTAGCCCACTAGTAGTAATCAATACAATAACAGCCACAGCACACAAGGTGGCCAGACAGAATCCTCAGGAGGAGGAAATCTGCTTAGTTTCACTCTATGATCTCTCAAAAAATCTGGAATCCTTCACAATGTCTTTGCTTTAGTTGTAACCAACTGCCGACTCACTACTACACGACTGGCTATTCCTCACTCGACTCGATGCTGCTTCTACAATAAACACCTTGACTCATCACACAGCTCAATTCACCAATCGCTTGAGTTCCACACAATGCTTACTCTTCGTTGGACTGATTCATCTATTCGCTGTTGACTCACCACGATTCAATACAGGACTGACGGTCTTTTATAGTTCCTGGAGGAGGACAGAGATGGTTCTGGAACAATTAAGCATATCTCTATTCCTATTGGCTCTATCATCAAAATTCTGGAAGATTCAGGTATTATATATTTTATCACCAAAATCACCAAATTCTTCACCAAGTTGCCAAATAGTAGGATCATTGACTCGGCACCAACAGAGCATCCAACACAGCTGATCGTAGAATAGACTTTCCAGTGATTGAATGAATCGTGCTGGGAAGCAACATTACAGATTTGTAACAACATAATATTTGTAATATCATATAAATTGTATAATACCATGTAATAATGAATAATATTAAACAATATTGTGTTATGATTTATAGTATATTGTGTTATTTGGAAATAAATCGTCTCCTGCATAGTAATTGAAAAGGAGAAGGTAAAAACAATTTTTTTAAACGATACCTTTACATTCAGATCTTATAAATGAGAAATAATGCAAGATGGTTAACAGTTATTTGTATCAACTTAGCATTCACGTACTTAAATTTATGTTTTTTATTTTTATATACATGCTAAAAATAAATCTAAAAAAAAATGTTGTGAGAACACATTTTTATTACCTTATTAGAAGTAAGAAATCATTGTTCTATCTCAAATAAAGAGATCACAACAAGTAAGTGATTTTGAACTTCATAATGAATCTAAATTTCTTTTCTTTTCCATAATATTTTTTATGGCTTAATTCCATCATACTATTTTTTTTTCCAACGTCTGTAAGGTTTTATAAATTTATTTCAGAAGACCATTCAGAAGACCATATCAAATTCTAGCATTATTTCTTATATAACATTGCTTCCTAATAAAACACTTATATGAATGTTTCTTTTGATGGTTCTCTACATTTTATTAATAGATATATTTTTATTCATTATAAATATGAATGATTCGTGAAGTAATATTTTTCAAACTCTTTACCACATGATTTAAAAAATAAAATATTTTTGATATAAAATTAAATTTTAGAAAATTAAGAAATAATAAATATTTTAAAGTATGAAATTTTGTATTACTTGCCATTATTTCTGAAATTTATGCTAAAAAGAGGGAAAAATTCAAATATAAAATTTTTGTTTTACAAATATAAAAGCTGGATTTGGATAAATTGTGTAAAAATGCTCCTAAGGAAGAAAATAAAATTTTTTTATTAGTTTTCAATCTCATCTAATTCATAATTTAAAGAAATAATATCAACAAATCTAAATAATAGTAGTCGTTGAAATATATTATTATCCTCATTACCGTTGTAAAAATTACTTTTATAATAGAGAAAATTGGATTAAGTATGAATTTCTGAATCTGGTAACAGTGAAAGCAAATCTTCGAAATGAAATAGTATAAACGACTGTTCAAATATTAATTATTCGATATTAAATACATTTATATAATGATTTTTGCCTTCACACTCTAATTTAAAACTACAGAGCAGATATTCTGAAATTAAATTAATCATATTATGAGTTAATTACAACGAAATGATTTAATAAACCGATTAAAGCAATACTGTAAGAGTTCTAGAAAATTCAATGAATTTGAGTAATTAAAATGTGTTAAACCTTAAATAAAAGGGATTATTATTCATATGAATATTTAAGCTGATCTCAAAGCAATATATCTTGAATACGATTTTAAATAAGGTTTCATAATGAATAAGTTAAACGACACAGGTAAATTAAAATGCAAAATAATTACGTTTAGTAAAAGAAAATATTGAGTCAAAATAATATGCACGTATGTGTTAAACTTTAATTACTTTAGCTAAAATGAACAGATCATATTTTCTAGTTCTTGTTCTTTTTTGGGTAGACACAAAAGATCTAAAATAACCCATCCTTAAACAATGGGTCGAATAAATCACTCGATAAAAACCTGAACCTCAACAAAGTAAGAATTGTAGTCAGTCGGATGATAAATTTGAATCAAAGTGCCGTAAATCACCTTTTCAGAACGTTATCAAGCGCAACAAAGAATTTTGTAGAATTATTTTTTTGGGGATGTTGTAAGCTGAGGTTGACGTCTGTAGAGGTGCCCTTTTAACTGGCAGAACATTAATCTTGGGAATTTTAATTTTCATCACTGTTTGTTAAATTATAATGAATTTGAAATGAATAATCTTATATTTACTTTGAGTGACCTCTGTAATGTATATAATTGATTATAGTTTATAAAAGTAATATTCAAAAATGAGCTGAATCTATCCAAATAAATTTTTATAATGATTCACGAATACTGTAAAAAAAAATTCTTTGTATTGTTATGGAAAAATCTGAAAGTCTTTCTTTGATTGTAAGGTGGAAAAAAGCAACATGGTAAATAATGGATAAAAGCGCTTTATTTCACTCGAAAACACGAATATGCTGAAGCAAATCTTAAATGAAGCGTTCACAAGAATAGAACTTGAGAAAAAGTGTAGTATAGAAGCAGCAGATTGTTACTAAACAATCACCACAGCACAAAGTGCTCAGATAGAACTGAACTACTTTTCTTCGACTAGATTACTCTGCTCTTTACAGCTTCCATGACATAGCATAAAATGTTCCAGAACAAAAGACGGAACTCGAATCCTAATTTCTCTATCGCGGAGATTCTCGAATATCCTAGATCCTTTATTTTTATCATCAATACCAAATTTTTCACCACGTTTTTAATTGATCGCTAAGTAAGGTGTAACTAAACAGGCATGCAATAAGACCCTGTTAAGCTATTGTGAAACTCTCATTCTAATCCTGAAATTTATTGCGCAGCCTAGCATTCTTGCAAATTCGTGATAGCATCATTTTCATTCAATTTTAAAGAAACATGCAAATGTAGTTTTCATTAAAAATTTGCAATGTGTCGGAGAATTTATTCTTACAACTATGTATGAGATAAATGAATGAGAAAAATATTTACTAAACTTTACAATTTAAAAGAAATATCACAACTTTTAAATTTATCTTTTTTATATCGTTTTTTTGAATTAAAACAGCAGATATTTTTAAAATATCTTTCTAGATCTTTCTTATCTTTAGTGCAAGTAAGGCAAATATTTCTAGATTCTCAGAGTTAATCTTTGATTTAACTTTTGGTTTTTTTTAGTTGGTCCTGTTTTTACTGAATCTTGGGAATTCTTCTTTTTAAGGAAATATCTCTGAGGTGGTTGACCGTATATTTAGATTTACATCAATTTGGATTAGAATCTTGTTCACGAAACTACAATGGCTGAATTACGCATGCTATATAGAAGAATTATCGGTCTGTCAGGCACTGGTGAAGATGGACCTCCTCATTAATTATAAATATTCTTAATAAGGAGGGGAACCTATAATCTAAAACATTAAATCAACCCACAATGACGGTGCGAAGCAACAATTGCAGTAAGAGGAGGCCATATACCATACTAAGGAACATCTGCTTGCTGTTCTTCCTCTTGGACAGACAATCATGTGTAACGATACTATGAGTTCAATAAAGCCTTTTTTTGTTTGATTCCATACTGAATGCATTGTATTCATTTCTGCGCAACTATGCTTTCGTCATTCTTTCAGAACAAAATGCTGTATCTCATTTCTGAATTTCATGTCTCTCAGATGATTTCTCGTGAAGTTATGGCAAAAAACATACCTGTTGCATAAGTTTGTTGTTGTTGCATAACAAAATCAATATTTGTCGCCCGTTGCCATCGAACTCATTCTCCCTTAAAAAATGCGATGCAATATGTTTAATAAATCATGTTTGAAACTGAAGTAATTTTTTAATGTGCCTCGTTAACAACATAATAAAATAATGTAAAATATATATGAAATAAAAACACATAAACATATTGAAAAATGTTACAAATATTTAGCATTTTTATTTACGGATGTTTACATGTTAATTACCTTGATCACAGCTTAATCAAGACTATGAATAAAATTACCCTGATTTTAAAATCTCATAAAAATTTGATTTGAGCAATAGCATCAGATTGTCATCGAAATTTAATTAAAACACAATATTAGATCTGAACTTTTTTTTACCTTAATATATCTAAGAAAGAGATATGTATAATTAGTAAATTCTACATACACTAAATCACAGCTTACCAGATTAATAGTATTGATTTTAGACCATTTATTGAGTTTAGGGTTTTCAATGTTTTTGTTTTAGGTATTTCCCAAAAAGTGAAATTGTATTTCTAGTGTGTGTGTGTGTGTGTGTGTGTGTGTGTGTGTGAAGAGAGAGAGAGAGAGAGAGAGAAATCACTGAAGATGTAATCCAGATATTATGAGATTTCAAATTAAATTAAAAAATATAAGGAAATCAGATAAATGGGAACAGATTCTCTAATTTTGTGAAATAAAGTATTGGCTAAAATTCAGGTATTTATTTCTTTCTTGTGAAAAGACTGTATGCTGAATCACAACAAATCTTTTCACACTAATTTATTTATTCATATATATTTATGAGTTTTCCCAGAATAACTTGATGATTTGTAAGTTAAGAGATGTTTCATAATGCTCTATAATCTTTTATAGTTTTCTTTGATTTTTACAACAATCATAAGTCAAGGCTTAAATAATGTAATTTTTGTTCGTAATATATTCATTGTATAATTCTTAATATATCCTTTAATATATTCATTGCTTAAATTTTCACAAAAATATCTTCTATACATTAAGTTTATATTATTTATGGCATAAAAACTTTTTTTATGATTATTTAGATTTTTAAAAGAGTAAAAAATTCTAAATTCATATTCGATATCCGAAACCCATTTAAAATCCTTATATTAAAGAACATTATCTACGGATTGCATTAATAAATTACTCAGTTTGTTTATATGTTGTTAATCGGGCATAGTTTTTATATATTGCCACAATGAAAAAAATATCTGAATAGAATATACCTTTATGGCACATTTGGCTTGACCTTTAAATTAAAGGCAAAATATAGTCGCCATCAAAAAAATTTTCCCTTTTTTATGCATTATAGTAGAGTTTAGTTTATCCAAAATGTTTTGAATTTAATGCTTTACTACTATATCAGAATAGCCCTCGATTATCGAAAACTGTTTTAAAATCCAAGTATCGTTTAGTTTGATTAATCAACTTATTCATGAATAATTCTGAATTACAGCGTCTGTCCAAAATAGCCATCAAGTAGTTTTAAATTAACTATTTTATGCACAATACACTTGAATGCATTTTTACAGTTTTAGCTTCTGTTGGAAGACTGGATTCTAAGAGAAAGAATGTAAATTATCACTTGGTTTTATGAGCATATTGCAGGTTAAATAGAATATGACCAACTTCTAATTAGATATTGGTGTTGAGGAAATTTGGAAAGTGGGGTGTTAGTTCTGATGAACTTCGAACTATCGAATCAGGGTTCATGATTACAAAGTCTATCTTAAAATAGTTCCCACAATACGTAAATTGAATATAAATAGATTGATTAATTTATATATTTAAAATGTTCCATTGAGTTGATCTGAGAAGTTTACACATTCTTTTACTTAACGAACAAAGAAGTGTTTTTGCTTGTTTTCATAATTCATTAGTTATTTTATCAATAATATTGATTTTAGCCTCGGAAAAAATACAAATAAGTGCAAACATTGTAGATTCTAAAACAGTCATCATTTTTAATCAAAGTAATATAGATCTATATACAAAGCAGTTTCAGTAGCATTTAGCAAGTAAAACTGAAACCGGGAATAGTGATATCCCAGTTGTGGTTTATTTATGTTTTTGAACCGTAAAATTCTCTAAAAGTAATATTTTAGATGCCTTTTTACTCATCCAGCTACAATTTTCGTTTTTTGCCTACAATAAGGTGCATTTTTAAATGTATTTCCTGAAGAATGAATACGTCACAATGATTATTTCAAATAAAAGTGATATATGATATCTCAAATATAACTTGTTAAATTTTAACGAAACTATGTATACATTTGTAAACGTGTTTGTATACACATACAAATACGAAATAACGAAATTTTGTATACATACATTGTATTTAGCATACATTTTGTATGCCAAAACTCTTTGTGGGTACTATTTGGATCACATATTTTCAGATAGTTTCATTTTATCATATCAAGTCATTTGTTCAAAAATACAGAAAATTTGAACGTCAAAATCATTAGCAACAACTTCAAATGTTTCATAAAATATTTATTTATTAAGATAATTTTTTTCTTCAGATGCATTGCCTTCTAAATAGAATAAAGAGTATATATGGTATAAAAATGAAATATTTCTATGAATTTCTACTTTTATTTTCTTTCTCAACATTGAAATTTTTGCCAAAATTTCGTTAATTTCGCAAGACTTTTAAAAAAACTGATTTGAAACCATCTGGCTTTTTAATGCTGTGTCTGTTATTTGTCATCATAAAGATTTTTATGTAAACTTTTATTTTAAATTTCGCTTCTAAACATAACCAGGCACCTTAAATCAAATGTTTTGAACACTTAACTGTTTTTTTTTTCTTCCAGTAACTAAATATATGACCATTTTACTTTCGG
This sequence comes from Argiope aurantia, assembly GCA_026543865.1. NCBI lineage: Eukaryota > Metazoa > Arthropoda > Arachnida > Araneae > Araneidae > Argiope > Argiope aurantia. The sequence continues at coordinate 990,618 of JAPMOR010009325.1, read as the reverse complement.
AAATGTGTTGCTATATTGCTAATTCAGATGATAATCTACGGAATACTTGAATTTCTAGCCAGGAGTAATTTTTTTTATATTTATAGCATCTTTCAGTGATTTAATTTCTGGTTATAAACTTGAAAGGCAATAATATAATAAAGACTGTATCTTCCTGATACACAGATATGACGATTAAGTAGTTAAATGAAAACAAAATATTGCAGAATTTTCAAAGACAACTCCAATTTATCTATTATGCAAAAACTTCAGATGAATTAGAGGAGTTAAAGTTGTTACAAGCAAACATATACAAGAAAATTTACGATACTTTCTAACAACAAAAAAAACTTGAAACAAACCCTATATCTGAAATAGTTAAATGTCATCTTATTGAATATCGATCGAACTGCAGACCACATTATTATTAAATCACACAGTTTGACGAAATAGTTTATTAACTCGACGCTGTCCTAATATAAAGCCACGAACCAACTAAAGAATGGAATAAAATATAGCATTTACCATCATACAATAAGTTGTTCTCGCTTTTTATAAGAGAGGGGAAAAATGTCTTTATCGAAAACAAGAATTTTTCCCTGAAGCATCCTAAACCCCCTCTCTTTCATTTTTGCCGTGGATTATATTGCAGTCCTCTTCGGTAATCCCTGTATCGCGTGATGGGGTTCCACGGTAGCAAAAAGAAAACTAATCTCAACATGCATTTCCGAAAGAATAGAGGCAATAAGTAGTTTTCAACACATATTTCACTGATCGGTATCTGGGGCTTAAAGTGTGCACTATCTCCAGCATCGTAACGTTCAATATCATGATGAGTTTTGGGTAAAAGCCTCTAGCCAACTTCTTTTGAGTATTTCATAAATTTAAACTGCAAATCTTTCGGCAAGGAAAAAGAAGTGCGAAAAGAACGGAAAGAATATCTGGGATATTAGGAGGGAAAAAAAAAGAGTATTACTACAATGCATGGAATCGGAGATAGAAAAACAAATTTTGTCTATTGTGGGTTAAGTTTTGTTTTTAAATTCCTATTTTAAAGTTAGGGTTACTGTGTTTTAAAACTTTTTCCAGCATCGCTAAATTCATTTAAACTTACATCTTTTCTTATGAGCTGAGAACCAGCATTCTAACATTTAAAAAAAAGTTGTTGGCATCGAAATACTTGTTACTGTTTGATACACAGTCATACTATTTGGATTGAATTTCAAAGCTCATTCTTAACACATTAACAAAGTAAACAAGAAATTATACCGAAGGAGAGGAAAATTTTTGTGAAGCTGTTCATCAAAACATAAAGCTAAAAATTCATTAGAAAAAAATAAATTAGGCTGCTTTTTTATAAAATTATACATATAAATAACAGTGCGTTTTTGAGATTATAGAAAATAGCATTAAAATGTATTCTAGTTTTATAAATTTGTTTATAAAATTTCTATAAAAAATAAAATAAAAAATCTTTTAACAAATACATTCTGCAATCATTTAAAATTTCTCTTTTTGAGGATATATGTATATATTGTGTGCTTATATACGACTTCATCCATTTTTAATAGATGGAGTTAGAAATATTGCTTGACTGCAAATAATTGGGGTAATTTTCTTTTGAATTAATTTATACTAGATATAAAAATTAATGTATTACCGCTAGTTAATATTTAAAAAAATATTTTTTTAGCTCATAAAACATATAAAACCGTTGTATCAAATAAACAGCATTTTGGTAAGTTACACTATATTATTTCATCGCAAAGAAAACTGCAGAATAATCTCATCGGTTGCTACTAACCATTTATTGCTTCATCAAATACAAATCGCAAACGGTGATTTTAACTGTTTGAAACGATGAATTCAGAACACATGATGAAGAGGAAAGCGCATGACAAGGATGTGGAAACCTGATCAAACCATCAACTGTGAACGATAAAACCAACAGTTTATCTGTTTCAACGATTCATCGAAGGGGAAATGTCTAGAATATAACACAATTAAATACATGGCATGTTTTTGTAATACTATCATGCTTATATCTACCCATATGACACCTTTGGTATAAAGCTTGGTATAAATATACGTATTGCACTACGCGTCGCATTCATCAAATTCAGCTTATTCAAACTGCTGTATGCTTATCTCAATGCTGACTGAAAAGACGTTCAAGAGATTAAGAATTATTGAAGGGTTACTGAGATATTAAAAATTGCCTTACAAACTGGATCTTATCTTGATAACGAGACTTCGCATAATATGTTTGTTGCTTGAAATATGAAAAAAATTGTTATAGGTTCTAAGGGTGGTTCTACTTTATTTTGAATAAATCGATCTTTGATTTTCATAAGAAAAATGTGTCCTTATGTTCTTTTTTTCAATTTAAAGATATGCAGTCCACATTTAGTCCCCAATGGCAGAACAGTCCCCCAAAATTCAACGCAACTTTGCAAGATTTACACATCAACTGAGAGATTTTTCTCATTTGATATGAATATTATGTTTGACATATTGTTTAATTTTATTTGTTGGAGAAATTAGAATTAATTATTTGTAATTTTTCCCAAAAAGTCTGCGAAGTAGATCATCACGACGAGGAATCGGCGTTATAGGATTTATAAATTTTCTTAGACGTATGTGCATATTTTTATAATGTTACTGAAATTATATAGCACTATGGATCATCTACAAATAAGCAACTTCTTAAAAATGGTACCTTGTTGGTTCAATTGAGGTGAAAAAAATTGAGCGACAGTTTTCTCTTATTCCTAGCCCAGGAAAATCTAATATGTTGAGAAATTTACAGAAAATTTTAGGGTCAACAAAACATTTCACATATGCATTGAAATCAATTAAAAAGAAGTATTTTTAACTGAAAGAAGAGAAAAAATCGCCTTTGGCGATCAAAAATTTTGGTTTGTAAAGTTAATTTCAAAGTTTAAAGACGGTGTGCATTTAACGATAAGCATGCTGAAATATCAAATAAATCTGTGTAGGTGTTTTGACATTTTAAGTAAGTGTTCCGCCGTACTAATTTCAAATGCTGCTGCAAAATATTTTAAACTTGTTTGCCATTATTCTATCATCCTTTGAGAATTTTTTTCCATGACAATACAAATATTAAAACGTTCAATTGTCCATGAACTGTTTAACTCAGAAAATGATTGAAATCTGCAATTTTTGGAGCCCTTTCTTCTGATTTAATTTTTTTTATTCTATTATATACATTCTACTATGCACCTTCTTGCCGTTTGCATTCAAGCATCGGAATTAACTATTTGTTTTGACTTAATATGAACAAATATAGATCGTTTATATCAATATATCCAGATATATCCTAAATCATTTTTAACTTAGGCAATTTGAATTATATCAACATTAAACAACATACTGGGCAATCTGTAATTATTATGAAGTAGATTCAAATTCATGCTGTGATATTCTGGTTAGAATTGTGATATATTTGGTTCTTACATGCGTTGGTAAAATAATTTTCGTAATTAAGGCGTTGGTAATATTTCAATATAATAATGCGTCATTATGCATTCATATTGAAACAATATGTTAGATTGATTTGATAAAGAAAGACTCATCTTAATTATGCAAAAATTCAAAATTATGGGACGAAATAAACGGTAGCTCTTAAAAAGAAAAAAAATTAGTTGGTCAGAATTTTTTTTTCAGTGTAAATAAATGAGGAAACAAAATTTTCGTTTCGAATTATTTAACACAAAACATTACTCAGAATAAGAAAGAAAAACTTTCAATAAATCTTTTTTTATGGTAAGACGTACATAATTCCACCAATTCATAGCTTCAAAATTTATATAAAACATTAAATAAAAATGTTTTTATTTATAATATAATTTATTCAAAAATAATTATAAGAACTCATGCCATTATAAAGAAACGCATACTTTTATAAACGATAAAAAATCACTGTATGACACATTGCGATAACCGTAATCACAACAATACACATAACTTACTAATACATTTATTTTCATTGGTACATTATTTTCAGTAACTTGCACATTTATATTGGTGCATAGGGTTATCAACTGATGGTAAAATATTAACTTTATGCCTATGAGTAACTTCAACTTTTCGAAGAGGATTAATATATTTCCCACAATGAATAAAAATCTAAGAAAAAGAAGGGATGGTTTTAACACACTTAATTCCAAAGAGTAAAAAAATGGAAATATTTCAAAGCAGTTTTCCCACTTTTGAAACCTATACCCTTTCAACTCATTCTATATATCGCAATGAAGAGAACGAATTCCAATTTTTTGTTGAAAAATATAAGATGGTGCATCTTTCCTCAGATTAGAAGAAAATACAGTTTGTTTCGAGTTTTCTTTGACCTGACAACAGTAAAGAAAAGGAAAGTGGCTCTACTTATTTAACATACTTTAAACGGAAATACAATATTCTTCTTCCTGGTGCTTAGAATATAGCACATTGAATTCAGCAATTTTAAGAAAACATTCCTTTGGACAAGCGCACATTTTATTCTGCTTTACGTTGGCTGAAGAAAATAAGTAGTGAATTCATCAGTGTTCGTTTGCAATTCGAGAAAATGAAATCTGTGCTTCAATTGGGAATTACAAATATCTCAACTGACAACGCGGGAAACTTTAAAAAAGTAATACTTTTTTCATATCACATTTAGTACTAACTCCGTTCTGTAATCGTAGAAATATTATATTTGACATTCGAGACTAGTCACTCTCTTATTATTGTATCGCCAAAATTTGTAGAATGTGAGATCGGCTCAAATATCATCCAAGATATCTCACTATGAACGGAATTTACTTGGAACAATTTGGAAGCTGCATTCATGCCTTTAAATGGAAAATTATTTATCTCTGCCTCTGTCTCCACGAATAATAAAGAAGAAGTATGTTCGTGCATTGGGTACAACAGATCATATTGTTACATATGGATCTACCAAATTTATAATAGATGTACTTGGTAGGGTGGTAATGGGTACTTTAGATAAATGCTTTGGAATTTTAAGAGGTAACTGAGCTTAGGTGTGACATTTTTTTTTTCACCGTAACTGCCACAAATACTCTACCACACAATTCATACTACTTAAAGCTCAAAATATTATCTTTAAGTTAGTATTAATTTAGTTGCTGTATACTTATTTCTATATTTTCAATAAGTTTTTAAATATATATTTTAATATTTATTTTATAATAGTATATTTCATTTTGATATGGAACTCACATCTTTTTTTCTTAATGTTGCTAAAAATTTTCATTTTGAATATTTATTTCATTCTTATTGACCAAAATATAAAAATAAGGTTTACTTTTCTCCATGCTGAGTAGTTTCTGTTTAAAACAGGCTTCTAATAATTTTTTTTTTGAAATTTTGTTGCATTTATAAATAAGGTTAAATTTCACAAACAAGCAATGGTGAAAAATCCTTGAAAGTGCATTCGTTTTTGAAAAAAAAATTTTGCTTTTTCCCTAATATATTTGGATGCATAAAAATTTATCTTTTTCCTTATAGCTTAATAATTCTCTTTTTATTGAAATACAAGGAATTTCGGTTGTATCAGAGAAATTTCTCTGGAACTTTACCAAAGTTCCTATTTGGACGCACATACGTTTTCTGTTTAAACTGATGCTTCTCTGATTTAGTAAAAGCATTGTTTTAATTTTCTTCCTTTTACTTAATCAAACCTTTGTTGTCAAAAATTTTTGATTTTTTTCTACCAAAAATATACTACAATTTTCTTTTAATTCCTTGTCTACATCTAGAGATTAGTTGTTTCCTATAAAACTCTCAAGATTGTATAAAATATATATCATATTTCTAAAAGTTGTTTAGGTTTACTTCAGAGATTATGAACTTTTCTACTTGAAGAAGTAATCAAACTAATGGAACTTCGATTAGAGCGTTTTCTAAAACTCGAATGCCATTTAAAACTATCCTTATGGATCAATAACATAAATCAAGTTAATGTCTCTAGACGTGTTTTAGTACCAGCTGCTTGAGTGAAAATAAGGTTAGTGAATAACCAATATTAATAAATTTCTCTCTATAGAAGACTTTTCAATGCAAAAGCGATTTCAAAGGATCTTTTTGAATAGTAATGCAACTCACCTAAATGGTTTATTATAAATATACTGATTGATAGAATTGCCGTTTTAGAAAATATGTTTGCAAGACAGTCATTTTTATTAAAATGAACAGAAACCCATTTTCCATAAATTAGTTTTATCGAGGAAACAAACATGTTAGAGAAAACTGTCTAAATTTCAGATTAAACAAAGTAAATTTAATAAAAATAAAACTGGAAACTTGAAATAAAATAAATATGAGCTTTGTTCACAATAAAGCAGTAAAAAAACAGTTGTTCATTAAAATATTTATTTTTTAAAAGCACGTAGAATATGTATTGAAAAGTTCAATTTCGTATCCACAGATCGGCCCATTAAAAATAGGAATTCTGAATAAAATCACCCCAAAATTAGCATAAAATAAGAATACGAACTTAATATTTACACCAAAATTGTTTTCATTTTAATATATATTACAATAAGCATTTTTAAAAGTAATGAATATCGTGTAACTTGGTTCTAGTTCTCTTGGTCTTGGTTCTATCTTCTTAGCTCACCAGGAATATTGGTTATATTTATCCCTTTGCGCTGGAAAAATATGCCACGCAGGTCGAAATGTCTTTCGCCAAAATCACCAACGACATGTTGTACAAGTCACCAAGTAATTAATGCAATTGAATACAGAAATAAAAAAATGATATTCGTGACCCATCGATTGAGATTATTTGCCGGAGAAGAGTCTACAGGAGTTCTTAGGTTAGGTTCATTAAAATGGCATAAATCTTTTCCCGGCCTTTTTAATGAATACAAGGCTCAAGAAAATGTTGCTTTAATAAAAGTATACAATTGCGATCCATTCATCTTCTAAACTTAGCGATTCTGTAACTTCATTTTTCTGAAATTCATGTTAGAAATAAACACATTTTAAACAAAATCCATCTTTAACTTTCAATAATAATAGTAAATCTCTTGATGAAAGAATGACACATATAACAAAATACAGAATTTGACGTTCTACAGCATTTAAAGGAAACAGAAGCACACACGTAGCAGATTGACAGTAAATAACCGTAACAGTAGAAAGGTCTTAGAGTGGACTCTACAAGAAAGAGACTTCGTAACTATTTAAGCCTCCAAAACGTCTTTTATTCTTCACTGTCTACTAACAAGAATTGAACTCCCTGCCTACTCACTACTCATTGAATGCTGAACTGAATACAAGCCTGGAATACGATTCGTCTACTAATTCAATATTGACTACTCCGGCTCTGTCTCCTGTTTTTCATAATTTCCAATACAGGGCAAAGAATATTTTAGAAAAATAATCATACTCCTGTCCTAATGGACCTATCGTAAAAATTCCTGTTGTTTGTGGGTACTGCTATATCACTACCGCTATGTAATCTGGCCGGCAAGAACATTTCTTTCACAGCTCGACAGAGCTACTTCAACTTCTTCTATTAATCTGTTTATGTTTTGCTCTTGTTGTATAAAATAAATATACTCTTGTTCTGGTCAAAAATGCAGTGGCGTTGTTTCTTCAAGCTCTGGACATTTTAAGTGGAGGAATTCATCCCATTCTCCCACATGTTTCTGGACTCTTCACTTTTATCGCTAAAGTCACCAAAGCCGGTGAACAGTTATCCAGTATCAGTTCAACATCCATCAGTTATGTAAAAAACTGTCTTCCTTACCAGCAAGCAGACTTACTGCGCTAGGAGACGGATCATATTACAAATTCGTAACAATACTATAGGAAGACAATCTTATTTTATGCGAATCCTGGTATTTTTATTTTTCTCAAAATTTTATTATAGAGGATTAAACGGAAAATCATCCCTTTTTATGCCTTTGAACATCATGATGTATCGTTTCTCTGATGAGGTTACAATACTTCTTATATCTAGAATCCTTGGTTTCCTTCGAATAAGATGATATGTGAGATGGATAATAATGTAAGGGACTATCGCTGCTTGTCCGTTGATTATATGATTTATCAGAAAGAATTTATATTTCAAAATTAAAAATTAAATCTAAGACTGAGAATAATATCATGGAAGAATTCAATATTATAGATTTTTTCCTTTAATAAATTTACTGATAATGAAATTCTACCTTCCTCTATAATTGACAGACAATTGATTCAACCAGATCTCATTAATTTTCAGCCATTATAGGATTATAAATATAGATCCTTATTCAATGTCCTGTCAGTCGAAATATACTATATACCTACTCAGTTAGAGTTCTTGAAAATATAAGGTCCTTCTCTAAAGCTCAGTGAAAAATAAAAACAAGTAAAGTAACTTAAACTAAGATTATACCAGACTGTCCTGAAAAACTAACCTTAGAGGCATGGGAATCAATTAATTGCTCCAAAACTGTAAAAAAAGAACATAGAAAAGGATTCAAAGGATATTCTTCTATAGTAACAAAAACGTTTTTTAAAAGTCAAATTCCGAAATTGTGATAGTTTATTTATTTACTTTTAGTCTATGATGTTTTTATTAACTGACCTTTTGTTCTATCTCTGTGTCTGTATTGCAATCAGTTTTAAAGTAATTTCCCAGTGAGTTAGAGGTTTGAAATTATGAACATAGTTGGCAATGCAATATTAAATCGTCTGTTAACGTGTTTGTCAGTTCGGTGAAAATTTTGTAAATACTTAAACACTTCCTTTAACGGCAGATGGCACCATGCTCTGTCTTTAATTTTTTGGGAAGTAAATTTCAAATGCATTTTAATTTCCCATATACAAGGCTAAAGAGTCGCAAATAATTATTTAAATAAATAAAATTAATATAAAAGGTTTTTTAAACAGACTAAAAAGTATAAAATAATTTTTTTCCAGCCCTATACATATTGTCCTGAAAATTTATAATAGAAATTTTTAAATTTTGGCATTGCAATTTCTTTATTGAATTTTTAAAATTTACTATCATAAATTTTCAGAACAATTGGCAGACCGTTAGAAACTTGTGTGGATCCAGAAGAAATTATTTTAGAATATTTAAATTAAAAAAAAACTTGCCATATTTATTTTTGAAAATTTAAATGATTGTCATTATTTATACTGACAGCTTGAGCGCGTTCAAGGCATACCCCATTATTACAGTCGAATGTATCCAATTGACACTGAAATATTGTCTGCTTTGTGGGCTCTTCAGGAAAAAAGACTTTAATATTAATTTTTCTTGGGCTTAGAATCATGTAAAAAGGACTAAAAAGTATGAAATAATTTTTCTCGGTCCCATATAAATTGTGCTTAAAAACTTGAACCCATATAAATTGCACTGAAAACGTGATTCTGAATTTCAAAAATACGCAATCACAAAATTTCAGAACACAGTTGGATTTAAGATGTGACTGAGCGGAGCCTTCCATGCTAATTCTTACTTTTGAGCACAAACCAGAGATTCAATCGCGAAGAGATAGCGGAAAATTATATTTGTTATATTTGTAGAGCTGTTAAAGTTACTGATTAAAATCTGGATAAATCTTTTGGTTTTTTAATCTGAAGATGAATAATTTATAGTCATCTGAATGATAGTATAATAAACGTATGATAAAGTTTTATTAATTCTCCATAAAAACATTAACAGTTTCGGAAAAAATAATAAACTTGCTCGATATTTTAAAGGAAAATTTCTCTTTCTAAGTTTTTCTTTTCTTTCTCCAAATAAAAAAAAATAGCAAGAAAAAATGTTTTTATTAAATACTAATTTTAATAAACCCATAACAGCTCAGTTTAAATAAAATAAATGTTACTAATTATTTTAAATATGTACAAATTACCTTTTAAATGATTTTTTTTTTGCATTTTTACATACATATAATAGGGCAGAATCAGATTTATTTCAGAAAAAAAAACTTTCACAATGAAACATTGAGGAATAATGACTGTTAAAATAAACAAACAATAAAAAAAATGCTCATTTATTCATTTGAAAGTATGTTGAAGCATTTTTTTATTTGATTTTATATCAAGAACAAACAAGACTTTCTCGAAGGAATGCTTAGAATTTTCTACAAATATCCTTTTGCCTTAAATCATTTTCAAATTCACCTAAACTCTTTTCAAATACAACACTTCATTTTAAAATTACCATTCCGTGTGAAGTTTAATTCAAATCATAGCTGCCACAACCCTTTTTACTGCTTTCTAACTTTAGAGACTACCCTCAAAGTTTTCCAATTCACACACAGACAGAAAAAAGTGCCTAAAAGCTTCTTTGTCTTCTGTTTCGTTCTTTCCAGTCCTAATTATCTGTACAGTTATCGTACAATTGTAAGTCTTCCCCCATTTTATCACCCCCCACGACGGGGTCCATTTATTTAGATTAACTTCAACCCCTGTGCTTTTCAGGTATTGAGGTCGATGCTTACGCCTTAATCAAATTACGAAGTGCAAAAGAACGAAGTTTCTCTTTCATTTCGCAGGTGGAAAGATAAGCCGCACCCAAGTGCAAAACAAAGCGCTCTTTTGTCCTCTTTACAAGTTTGTTTCAAATGAAATAAACTCAAAATCTGAGTCTCCTTCACAGGGAAGAATTTATTACAACTTTGAGGCACTTAAAGGGGTGACAATGGAAAGGCGAAAGTATTTCCATGATGAATGACTTCTTGGTATGCAGCTTAAGTTGTCGTTTGGTGTGAATGAGTTTAAGTATTAATTATTAGGTTTCTTAGAGTAACAGCTTCACTCAGAGCTGAGGGATGTAATTAATGTTTAAGGAGAATTATGAATTGGACCATTTTCGAATTTAAACCAAGGCCATTTTTCGACCCCGTCTGTTGTATTGTTTATTTCGAGGAGATTTATGACCTTGTTATACTTCAAATGCTGCTAAGATTTACCAAACGAAAGTAGCAGTTTTAGCGCCATAATCATCACACATTGCGATGGGACTGGTTACACTGCGCAGATATATTTCGTAGTATGCAATTTTTAAAAATCAAACTAAGTTAAGCAATGGATATTTCTAAAACTTTATGAAAATAACTACAACAAAATGGAGGCCAAGTAAACAGTTGGCTTTGTAAGGGAGAGTGCTGCTTCTTTGACCGATTATACCTTTGCCTACTGCACTCTTTGCAAATTTGCGTCCTAAGCTAAGTAATGTATATTTCTAAAATTACATGATGCAAACTTGAAGTATTTGATTTTTAATGTGCGGCCTAAGCTAAGTAATGGATATTTCCAAAATTATATGATGCAAACTTGATGTATACGATTTTTAATGAGTGACCTAATCAATGTAATGGATATTTCTAAAATTATATGAAAATAAATACAACAAAATGGAGGTCAAGCAAACAGTTTTCTGTTTAAGGGAGAGTGCTACTTCTTTGACATATTATATCTTTGTCTACTTCAATCTTTGAAACTTGGAAAATGATAGTTTTTATGAGCAGCTTTAGCTAAGCAACAGATATTTCTAAAATTGCATAGGAATAACTACAACAAAATGGAAGTCAAGTCAAATGTTGCTGTGTAAACTATTTACTGCTTCGTTGACCGATTATACTTTTGACTATTTCAATCTTTGCAACAGGTGGCGAAAATTGGAAGTGTGTATGTTTAAGGAAAAGTCATCTATCAGTTGCATTGTTTAGCTTTTTAATGTTTGAAGGAAATTCTTACTACATAGAATAAAACTAGGATAATTGATTTATCTGATTTCATATCTGAAAAGTAATTATTACAAAATTACTTTTTGATTCCTAACATTTTTTTTAAATATTTAAAAAAATATTAGTATGTGCTTACGACAGAAAGACACATAATTGTATTATGAATAAATTCTGGCCCTTCAGTTTTTAACTAAAAAATGATTGTGAAATAAAGCCATGTTGTATTTTTAGTCAGAGTGTTGTAGTGTTTCTTTGACAAGGTTAGAGATACTTTTCTTTTGAATTTAATGAAAACTATGGAGAGGTGATACATTAATATTTCCTCAAATTGCCAAATAATTTATTTGTGCTATGTCTGTTTGGTCATCTAAGGAATTTCAATCCCAGACTAAAAATCGCAGACTTTTCGGTGTAATGGAAAGTAATTAAATACATTTTGGCGACTTTTCGTCTTGAATTTTCCTCTTTTGTATTTTTCTACATATATATCTTGAAGAAATGATAAAGTTTTGAACATCACTTTTCAATATGTGAATTTGTACAATATTTGATATATGCATTTATGAAATATCTTTATTATCTAGTTAGTTATTTTTCAAATAAAGAATTTGTAATTTCCTTTCATTTAACTGTTTCTAACTATGCAATGTGTGTTGACTTATGAGTTTGTCATTGCCAGTACGAAAATGCACATCTATCATCGATTGTAAACGAATACGTTTCGCTTCCTGTAGTTATCACCCTGATTCGAACTTTCTGAAAAGGGGTGATTTCTGATAGTAAAAATGCATTTTTCAAATAATAAATTTGTATAAACGTTTTCTTTACTTATTACATAATAGAATAATGAACATATCCTGAAACTAAATAATTTTGTAAATATATTGTATCGTATAAAACCAATTAAGTAAAAGAATTTTTTTTAGTGAATTAATTTTGGGATTAAAAGTTATTTCCTCATTTATGTTTTTTTTTCATTATAAGTCCAAGTCAAATGTCCAAGGCCTCGTGGCCAATGGTCAGCACAATGTTGTAGTAATGAGTATTATGGAAGGTTTCTTAAAAATATCTAAAAGGCTGAGATTGGGAAATTTTAATCTTGAAACATAAAAAGATCAAAATTCAAAAGAATTTGCAATTGTAACGAATTATTAAATCTATAAATGAAAGCGTTAAAAAATTAATACCAAAAATTCAACAAAGCATAACTATTCAAGTATACTCTTATATTTTATTCATCTTATTATGAAGGAAATGTTGCTAAAAATGTGCTGGATATAAGCTTTGGTGACCAATACAAATTTATGCTAATTCAGCTTATGCTGATTGGTGCTGTTGTTTCAGTTGCTGGACTTTAACTGTCTTAACGGAACAAATTACAGTTGCAGTTCCAGTTATATCCCAATTGTGTTTTTAATAAGCTTTGGGTGTGAACGATCATTCAAAGAGCACAAATCATGGCAATTATTTCTACACTGTATTTAAATACATTTGTAATTCATTGTCCAATATTCAAGTATATTCTTTCTACAGCTACGGTATGCGTCTTATTTATGACAAAATAATTCAATTATGCATTTGGATTTGTGGATTTTAATGACGCAAGAGCCAGTTCTGAGTGCGTCAAATTCAATTACGGAAAGAAATCAGTAGCTTAAGTTTTAAATTATAATTTATAAAAAGATAAATGCCTTATCCCTTTCATTACTGTGTGGAAAACATCATGAAACTATGTTTTAAGGAATATCATGAATGTGAATAATCCAACAAAAAACTAATAGATCTACCTCAAGATGTTATGTTATGCAAAAAAGATTTAACATTTCATTAATAATATTCCTATTACTAAATATAAAATTAATTTATTATTGAATGAACTACAAATTTATGTATTTTTCTTAAAAGAAGAATTTGCAATGAAAACACAGGAAGAGACGAAAATGAAAAGGAGAAAGTATTAATATGATGAATGACTTCTTAGTATGCAGCTTAAGTTGTCATTTAGTGTGAACGAATTTAAGTGCTAATTATTAGGTTTCTTAGAGGAAAATATTCACACTGAGTTGAGGGAATAATTAATGTTTAGAGAGAATTATGAATTGCGCGACTTTTGAATTTAAACCAACACCGTTTTGAACGCTGTGCTGTTTATTTGTTGAAGATTTATTGCCTTGTTTTACTTAAGATGCTGTTAAGATTTACCTAACGGAACAAAATTTCAGCAATAAGATCTTTATTGCTTTTGGAATTTCAGCAGAACTGCTCACTTAATGTATCCTGAATTATACGGTTACTAATAAACAGCTCAACTTAAGTAAAGCAGATAAATATAAGTGCTTGCAAATAAATGTAACTAATGGATGGCAAATAAAGTTTGTGTAATCCTATATTGGAAATATAATCATACATATTTTCACAAAACGTTCATTCATATTAACAAAATGATTCAAAATTAGACTGAAATAAAAAGTGTTAAAATATAATTCATTAACATATGAACCGAATATGTCTCATCAATGCTTATTCAGTAAATCATGTCAAACAACTACATATCAAATGTGTGCAGAGTTCAGCTTTGAAAATCATAACACAAAATGTTTTTATAACATGCTTATGCACTTATTTATAATCATTTAATCTAATTTAATTTTTGCTTTGATCTTACTAATAAAACAAATGCTATTGATAACGTCAATTATAGAGATTGTCACACAATACCAATTTTTTTGTGTGAACATAATTTTAAAAATTTCCGTTGTATTTTGTATATCAACGAAGAAAAAGGTAATTTTTTTTAAAAATGTGTTTATTCACTGTAGCGTAACAAATTAAACATGGCATTTGATAGCATAGACTTCCAACTATGCCTTAAAATTTATAAAGAAGACACGAGCATGTAAATAACAAATGATTGGTTAGAATACAAATCTATGCAAGAGTAATTTTTCAATTCTGTACATTGCACTTTTAATTTGTTAGAGATTTGAAGCTCAGTCATTTAACATTTATTGGTTATCTACCAACCAATAGATACAGAATTTACAATTTGCAACGATATCTTGTAAGATGTATATTGATTATGATGACTGCTGAACTTAAGAGCAGGAACAGAGAAACCCAGAAATGTATAAAAATATTATACATTAAATTGACGGCATATTAATACTGTCACATGAAATATTCCAATAGCTATTTTTTGTGTCTAAAATGCAATTAAAATAATGGACGAGTCATAGTGTGCTGTACAATGGTAGAGAGGATTACTTTATCGATTTTTAAGTTAAAGAACCCATCAACTTCACCACAACCCTAATACTATTCCAACCGGAAATATTAAGTAAAATAAACAGTGAATTATTGTTATATAACTTAAGTAATCCACAATTGTAACATAATAGATCACATGCATTCGACCACTGATTATATTGTTTGACAAATAAGAACTGAGTGACTGAATAAACTATTTCAAAAGGAACTGACATCCCAAGAGAAAGAATGCAATATAGCTTTAAACCCTTTCAATAACAAATATATTTTCGTACTGGATTATTTCGTGGTATGCAATTTGAGCTTTGTTTTATTGTTATTCGTTCGGTACAAATGGCCTCTTGTTTTATCTATGGAATAGGATTAAAATTTAACTGATGAAGTATACGGAATTCATCTAACTAAATCGCATAGCTTTGGGAATCTCAAGTGAAATTATTATAATTAATGCATAATAGTGCACCTTCTACAGTATTTATTGCAATATCATGGGTATAGCATGAGGCACTGAAATTATTTTGTTAAGATAACAAGAAATTTGAAATATAATTACTGTAAAGTGCAAATCATTTGCAGTTATGTTCCCAGTATATCCAATATATTATAATTAAATTCTTGCATATTTGTTTATCAAAAGGAAAATGTTTGAAATATTATATTAAAAATTTCTCTAGGTATTCAATTATTATTTATATTAATGCAATAATCACTAATATAAAAATTAAGTATAAAATTGTGTTATACAAAGTAAAGGAATTTTTAACATGACAGATATAAAACATTTATTTCCGTAAACATGACAGATATAAAACATTTATTTTCATATTAATTTTGATATAAACATGTATTTAACTGTTGTTCATTTGCTATATTAAATAATAAGATGGAATGAACTAATACAAATATTAGTTTTAAAAAGTAATTAATATTATTGAGTAAAAAATGCATGAATAAATTAAAATTAAATTATATTTCTTAAAAATAGAAATAACACGTTTATTCCACGTCCAAATAAAAAAAAAATGTAAATTAAAATGACAAATCTGGCGTCAAAGACATAATTTATGACTTCCGACTCGTAGAAAGTCAATCTTCCCTGCATTTTAATTTCTCATGTGCGTAACCGTATTTAAATTTATACTCCTAAGTACTTAAGCATTTTCTTTTCTATGCTTAAGTAATTTTTTAGAAGGGATGTTCATATGAAAAGGTACGAAACGACACTGTGGATATAAATGAAGATTTTATTCAAAGTATACACCATAGGCCTGAACACAACGATCCTATTGACTAAAGATTTTTTTCTCTTATTAATAATTTTAACAATTAGACAAGGCGGGGATATAAAATGATATAATTTTGATTTCGGTGCTATTGACCTGTGGTTAGAGATATAATTCCAACAAATATTCAATTGCTATGCATCACTGAACATGATTCGAATAACGAGTAGTGAATATGAATAATTTAAAATGCAAGAATTTTATCAAATAAATAAATTAAATTAATATAAATAATACATCTTAATTATCAATAAATAAATTTTGTTAAAAAATTTATCTAGTCCGCTTTTATTTAAATAGATTTATTTCATGTTTTTCAGGTTGTAATTTAATTTTTAATTCTCTCTTATCTGTTCAGGCGGTTCCAAAATTTTTGCTTTTGAAGTCAATATATCTTCTTACTATTTTTAAAGTTAATTATTAATTAATGTAATTAAATTTTCAATCTACAGTTAAGCCATATGATGAGGAATTTGTGAAAAAATTATTTCGTGATTTAATGATTTTTTACAATATTGAATCATTAAGGCTTAAATTAAATAAATCGAAAAAAATATATAAACTAAAAATGATCCAATGAGTTTTCATATAATGAGTTATAAGATAAAAAAAATAAAGTATAGAAATTAATACTTTTATTCAAAATACTTATAAAAATTATTTTTAAAATTATTATTATTAAATTCACTATATTTACACTTCATGTCTTATCTAACAGTAAAGAAAATTGTGAAAGCTTAGATAGTGTTAAAAAAAAGTTGATAACGGAAGCACACAACAGATTTAAAGGAAAATTATGTTTCTCCTAACTTGCTTTAAAATATGTTTTTATATTTATAATCATTAAGGATAACTTTTATATGACTGATACATAGTAAAATTTTTTTATAAATATATTTTGTTCCTTAAAGAAATAAATTTTATTTATTGATACAAAATTTTGAGAAAAAACGGAACACTTTAAAATGTTGATAATACTTGGAAAAACTGGAAGATGCGGTGCTAGATAAGTAAGAAAAAAAGTGCATATTTTGTCAAGCATGTACTCTCCACTCCAAGACAAAACAATTTGTTCTTTGCCAGTTGACTCGGGAGAACCTTTTAGGTAATAAACTTTCTCTAGAAGAACTGAATTTTTTGAGAAGAAATTTTAAGAACTTTTAAAGCATCGTGTACATTTTTGAGAATCCAGAGTGCCATCGATCAATCTAGTAAGTAATTTGTCATGTAGAAAAGAATCAATAAAAGTTTTCCTTTGTGAATTATAACGTATGCTTTGAAACTTTCAGATTTTATTTTATTTGAGATTTCTCGTTATTTGCGTTTAATCCCATTTTAATGAGTGCAATGATTTCGATATCGGGATATTCAAATATTTAAGCTGAACAATATCTTCCAGAAATTCTGTGCATTTTGAAGTAAAGGAAATAAAAGATTTTTGGCAGATATGCAGGTACATATATATCGTACAAAAATATTTAACTTACTTTTGTGCTATTAGGCATTAAAATAATTCTAATATTTGTAGTTTTTACTCATACTTTATTAACATATTCATTTTATATCCGAATAACAAGCATATAATGTAGCCTTAGCTTATTAGAATTTGACGACTTCTGTTATGGTTAATCTGTTAGATTTGCAATCAATGCGTAGATAATCCCATTTGCCTTGTTGTATGATATTAGGACACGCATCATTGGCATGCTAGTAAGTTTTGAGAGAAGGAATGGACAATTAATTCTATGATTACTCTATACATTAAAAATCTTATCTATGAATGTATACTATAAAGAGGGAAATAACTATATTTATCTTATTAATTTTTGGTTTTAAGAAGTTCTTTTTTGCATCACTTATCCCTACAGCAGTAATTAAAAAAAAACAAAATATCTCATTTTCTGTACTTTCATAGAAAAAGTATTCAATCGCTCTTTTAACTTCGTCAGTTGTTTGAACTCTTAGTAACAAGATAAGCATAGAAAGATAAACAAATTTGCAAGATTAGGTATTATTCCTATGAATCAATAATATCCTTCGTTGTGAAATTAGTCATATAGTAAGGAGAGGTATCTTAAAAATATTTTATTGGATGAATTATTAATGATTACAGACTTTGCTGATAAACCAAATGGCAACTTGGCTAATCATTTCTCAAAAATTCTAGAATGGTTCTCAAATGGTTCTCAAAAATTCTAGAATTATATCTATATTCTTGTTTCTGAAATTTCCATACCTTCTTCAAATTTCGATAACTTATCGGGCGAACAATAAAAACGCGAGAGTGTTCATTCGAGCAAGTGGAGTGAATTATCATTTTGTAGTTGATCACGGAGCGAGCTTCTCTAGCTGCTTTCTGAATTCTATTTATGTTGAGTTTGTTTAATAAATATTGTTATTACGGATTTTTTTGCGAGGTATGTATGATTCGGCTGTGTGGAGGAGATAAGGAACAGTTATCTGCAATAATTTATAGAACTTATAGAGCTTCTTACCGTACTGTTATTTCGACAGCAATGTTATTGTTTCTCAGCTAGAATATTTTATTACACTTTGGACTTATAAAGTCTTGTTATAGGAATTCTTGTGCAACTACTCATACATTAAAGAAGAAGAGTATGTATGTAGAAGAAGAGTTTCAATTATGTATAAGAAAACAGTTTCGTAGGTTCAGAGAAATACCCAAGATTTAGGTATTATTTTGAATTTCTATTTATGTGTGATAAATAAGAGATTTTGTTTCAAGAAGATAAATGTTATATAGACAAAGATATGTCCATGTAACGGATGCAATTATGAAAATAAGTTTTGAGTTAAAAGTACCTAGTAATGAATTTATAGAAATTTAAAAAAGAAAATATATATTAAAAATGAAATTTGTTATCGGAAATTTCAAGTTATCATGTGAGCACATTTTTATTTTTTAAAGTCGCGTGGTGCCAATACGGCAAAAAAATAACATCACGTACTCACATGACTCATATTTCACAATCACCAACATTTAGAAAAGCGATGGTTTTTAACCATCTCAAAATCATCCAGATCTATATTTTTTTTTTCTCGAGGCCAGATTTTTTTTAATGAAAAACCAGTTTAAATTGGTTTGAAATAATCACTTGACTGTAAGATTACGCATGCGTCGATATTAAAAAAATAACTATGGGTTATTTTTCATCTCAAAATTCTTTGAACTCGGAAATGTGTTCCTTTCAGATATTTTGTTGGTAGACAAATTATTTTGATGAAGCTATATATATAGTACATTATAATGTTTCTTCCATCCTTTATTGAACGGAAATCATTTTTTGATATTTGTATGTGTATACTTCTTGCTCATTTCCTTTTAAATTGTCTTAGTAATATTCTTAAAATGCCATGGTCCATTGTCACAATTTTTCATGTTCTTTAAATAATTTACATTAATTATCAATCCTATATGAGGTCTTTTTAAATAATAATTTATTTGACAAGATAGAATTTCTTTTGGGATATGTTCCTATGTGGAGACAGAAAGCTATGAAAATGAAGGTGAGTATTTTCAAATGATACGAAACTGTGTTTGCTAATTGTTTCCAGTTGTGATAAAAAAAGTAAAAAAGAAGTTGTGCTAAATTGGTCTGCTGTGAGATGCTGCATTCAAAGAAATAAAATGTTTGCTCAAAGATTAAATAATACATTTAACTAATGTATTCAAAAACCACTTATCAATATGCATAAAACTACCGATCTTTTTGCAAGGCGTGCAGTTGTAGTACACCTGTACAGTGTATTATAGGAAGAGCTCATATTTTGTAAAAAAGATACGTAAATTATTTCAGATAGATAGATAGTTACGATTAGATAGAACTGTTTAGAAGAATTCTGAATTTCTAGCATTTTAAACACGCTGGAAAGCAGAAATTATATGTTTGGTTACATAAGAGGACCCAGCTATAAGAACATTAATTCAATGAATATAAATAGGTTTATTTCGATTTAGATACTTCAAATGTCTGAAGGCACTAAATTGTTAACAATATCTGGGCAATAATTTATCAAGCTCTTATGTTAAAATCACCAGATTAAATGTAATGTGTAAACACATTATGTCTTTTAAAATCTTTTCTTATAAACACTGGTGACAGATTATCTAATGTTTTTCGAACAAGTTATAAAATGTCTGGTTAGAAATATTTCAAATTTAATTATATTCATATGAAACATTTATATTAAACATTTTTCTTACTAAAAATGTCTTTAAAATTTCAGGTGATATAAGCTATATAACTTTAAAAAAATAAGGCAATCTTTTGGTTTAATTTGTTTACTTTTATTTCAACTAAATGTTGTAAAAAAACTTTGAGATGCGCGAATTCCTTATTATTATTCCTTATTAATTAATGTGTTCTCATTCGAAAATTAAATTTTTTTTGAATATTTTAATTAAAAATTCCTCTCCCGTTTTGTTTAAATATTTATATAAAAAGCAGCATAGTCGGTATTAGACAAACAAGCAATTATATTTTAAATTATACGTTGATTAAGCATCGAATGTAATTACTGAAAATAATTTTTGAAAACGACTGATACAGCAATTCCTGGCAATTATTTAAATGTTTTTTTGCTGAACACTCATTTTCTAAAATGTTTTGCTTTTAAGATGTTGACTATAAATTTATAATTTGTGAATATTCCATCAAGTACTTAATTTCTTTAGCCTTCTTAATATGCAAGAAGATGTTTTCAGCTTTTAAAGATGTATAATCCTCTCCAATAAAAACAGAAATTACTTCTAGATTTGTTGAAAACTCGAAACGTTTTGACTTTAGAGTCTCATTCGCTTGGGAAATTTTCCAATTTACTTTGAAAGGATTAATATTTGATGAAAGAACGAATATTTTTAGCTCTTCGACTTTAGGTTTGAATGACTCTCTGAATGAATTATGTCTGAAGAGTATCATTAAGGAAAATTAATTTCCTTTCACATTTCCTGCAAGTCACAATTTTTTTTTCAAAGACCTCAGATGGGAATTAATAAAATGAAATTTAAGAAGCGGTAGGATTTAAATTATAGCAAGATACTAAACC
Source organism: Argiope aurantia (assembly GCA_026543865.1). Taxonomy (NCBI): domain Eukaryota; kingdom Metazoa; phylum Arthropoda; class Arachnida; order Araneae; family Araneidae; genus Argiope; species Argiope aurantia. The sequence goes on along the minus strand of JAPMOR010009325.1, from coordinate 969,305 downwards.
ATCGCTAACAAAGTTTTTTTTTTTTGCGTTAAATATCTTTTGGAATATTTTGTACATCTTATTGAAATCCTTGGACATCTGACAAGATTTTTGTAATACGCTCTTCAGTAAAAACATCTTATTTAAATTAAAATTAAATATTGTAAATTTACTTTCCTATTTAAAGTTACTTCAAATGTCTTGTTCAAATTATTTGATTGGAATTTATTTTTATGGTGAAGTTCTTATTTTATCGGAAGCCTAATAAAATCCCTTTTAAGAGTTTACAGTGGAAAATGTTATAGTGCATATTTTTTTTAAAATTATATAAGTACATATTGGTAATGAGATATTTATTATACTTTGATAGATTTGATAGGATTTAATCATTAACTTTGACAAAAAAAAAGATTATTCTTGCCTTTTTTGAAGATAATTGTTCGATTGTCATCCAATGAGCAGACATAAAATCAAACCATCATGTTCTATTAAGTTTATGTTAATTATCTATGCATTACAAGAACAGCGCGATTGCATGGAACGAACTAGAATAAGTCATTCAAATCTATGGTACAAAAGAGTCAGCATGTTTTCATGCCAACCATGTCATGCATGTGCATCAAACTAAAAATTGCTGACAGTAAGAAACAATGAAAATATTTATTCCGTTTATGTATAATTTTGAAAATTTTAAATTTTAAATTATTCAAAAAGAGTTAATTTGCATCACGAAATAAATAATTATTTGTAAACATCTTGTTAAAAGTACTTTTGATTATATATAAGATTTAATTACCTAATTTAGCGCAATTAATTTTTTTGCAATATGAATAAATATCTGATCATCATGCTATATCTGCATTAGAAGAATTAGTCTTTTCTAATACTTAAAATTTATAATTGGAGCCAAATTCGTATTTTAGGATTTCATTTTCCAAAAATATACTCCTCTCAGGGATGACTCGCATCGAAAATTGCCTTTAATTAATTAAATATAATCATATTTATGATAAACGAATGTTAAGCATGTGATTAATAAAGATTATTTAATTATATTAAAGATTATTTATTAATAAAGATTATATAATATTCCTAGAAATGCAAATAGCAGAATCAAAATTTTAAATCAGAATGTGATCATTTGAAATGAATGAATCATTTACAATGTCTTTTCTTGTCTAATACAAGAAAAAGAAATATCACCTCGATTGCGTGTACCGTTTAAATCTTTTCATTGAACTGAATCAATCATACTATATTATAAAAGATTCATTTTAAAAAAGACCGTGATTTACATTCACTTTATTTTTAAATTCTAAATAGAATATGAACATACTAATATTATATTATAGGGAAATAGAACGATTAGTATTAAATACGAGAACAACTGTTAAATAAATTACTCAATTGCAGTAATTTGTTTTTAAAAATAGGTTTGCTTATTAACGAAATCTGAATTAAAAGGGTGTCTCTTTCTCTCTCTTTTTTGCTGATGAACTTCTTTTAAATATCATTAAGACTAAACTGCCTATTTTAATTGCCATAAAGCAATTCTACAAAAGATCCAATAATGTTCATAGAAACAAATTATTTTGTCATTCAACAAATTTTTTTTGTTCGTTTATAAATTTATATATTTCATGTTGAATATAGGTATTTTGGCAAGCATTTTAAAATATAAGAATTTTTACTGTCGCTTGCGATCTTAATAGAAATTTATGTTTATTTTTCTATTTTTAGAAAATCCTCTATGATTGAAGGTACTTGGTAAACGAAAGGGGCATGAAATAGCTGATTATTATTTTTTATTAAAATCAATATTTTACCGCATAAATTTTAATCATTTAATACTTTCTTGACTGAGAAATATAATTGTATTTGTTACGAATTTAAAAGTAAACCTCTGATATAAAATACAATAAATGATTTTGTTACTCTCCTAGCAGAATGTGGATTGGTTAGATTTTTTTTTCAACAAAGTAAAATAAAATTTAAAATATGTTTTTCTATTAAACTATAGAGCATTTACTTATTCTAAATGAACCTTTAAACCCAATGTTTTTAATTATTAAAAAAATTCGCCATAAGAAATATTTTTTATAAAAAGAGCGAAATTTAATTATTACCTATTGCTTACTACTACACTAAAAATAAATCAGGAAACAGTATCAGCTAAAAAATATAAGATACCAAAACTTAGGACTTATATTTGATAAAATAAAACGCTATTGAGTGTTAAAAATATATAAAATATTTCTCTGATATCTGATTATATAATAAACACCTTAAAAATGTGCCTAAATGTAGAATATAAAGAGGAAAAAATTTTGAAGAATGAAATTTGTTAGTTGCTTAGAATATCCACATAATTAAGCTTATTTCAATTCATTGTCATTCTTCATGGAAAAGATAATTATGCTGAACACATTATATATATATTTTTTATTGATTGGATAATTCTAAATAGATAATTTGTATTCAATGTCAAAGTTTTATTTTGGAAAATAATTTGTGATTGTGTTATATTTTAATTACATTTGAAATCCTTTAAATATTTTGATAAATGCAATCTAAATATTGAATAATTTGATTTAATTCTTCACTCAGCTGCTTTACCAAGTTATTCTACTGATTCTTTACCAAATTTTTCTACTGATTCCTTTGCATTCCATCGTTTATATATAATCTTTTAAACAAACAATTGCTAATTAAAATTTTGATATATCAAATTAAATATATATTTATTTAATCAATATATTGTTCAAGCACATGAAAAAAAACTTATTATATATTTAATTCTTTATAACATATCCACCATGAAATTCTTTATCATTAAATTTTTATAGATGTTTTATTCACAAGTCTATTTGAAATGTACTGAGCCAGTAAGCTAACTATTTACTAGAACAAGATAACGTTTCTTGAATATAAATGTACATGAAGAATAATGAGCATAACTAACTAAATGAGCATAATAATTTTGTCAAATATTTTAAAATTTATAATAAATAATAATTTTTAATTGGCCATTTTCCGTTTTCATACATAAATGTTTGGTATTATTTATAACGTAGTAAAATTCATGAAAACAATTCCCTATTGTCTCAAATATGTTTCCATTGGCAATCCAAATTTTTTAAATCTCATTTAACTAACTGTTTTTCCTTTTTCTTTCTCCCTTTGGAAGTCTAGACCTGTTTACTTTATTGCTCAAATCTCAAATACAATTATTGTTTTTTTTTCATTAAGCGATATGGATGTTATTGCTTTAAAGTTTAGATTTTATTATTGTAATCAATTTTATTTATTTATTTTGAGAACTGAATGTCTGTCCCCATTAAACAATGTTTCTTCCAAGAATTGTTTGTAAATAGTACCATTTATATCTATAGCTAACTATAGACAATCTTTTTACTTTCTAATTTTTATAATGGTTTTGCATATACCAAACTTATTTACTGGTGTCTTATCTATTCTGGGAGACTAATAATAATAAAGCAAAAAATATCTCTAATCCACTAATGCAGCACCAAAAGAACACATTATGTAAAATATTAATGTGTTGTTCTTGGTTCCTGAATGCATTGAAGCCCAGTTTATACAAATTATACAATGATCTATAATCGTCTTGACGTAAAAGGAAGTACAATAGAAATTTTAACAAACCACTTTTGCTATCACAAATTTAATAATACAGAAAATTGAAGTTAAATGAACTTTTACAAGTAGCAGGCGACTAGTATGAAATAATAAGTAGTCATATAATCCAGGAATAACTTATTTAAAAATATTGATTTTATCTTTAAATATATGTCATGCAGAGATGAAAATGTAAAATTAATCATCAAAATTGTTTGAAAAGTCTGTAATATGTCTTTAAGCCAATTTCAGCACCCCAAAATTAAATTAGGATAGTATTAATTAGATACAATTATAAATTTCCATACATAAAAGGAAAGACTAACATTAAAAAAAATATATATATATTTTTTATTAGGTGTAAAGGAAAGTCCTGTCGTTTTTTCTAAAAAATTTTTTTCACTTTTTATTTAAAATTTAATCCAAAATATAATGTCCTTTGTTAGTTAGAACTATCTGCCAGTGTTCTGGCAGCTTATCTAACCCCCCTAAGAAATCCTCTGTTTTGAGGACAAAGTATTCTTCCACTGCCAATTGAACGCCCTCATAATTTATGTATTCCTTTCCATCAAGACAGTCTTGCAGCGACCTGAACAGAATGATAGTCAGATGGTGCAAGATCAGGAGAATATGCTGGAAGATGTAAAGTTTCCTGCCCAACTCTGCAATTCTTTGTGCGGTTTTTCTTGCCATGTATGGTTTAGCGTTTGCGTGATGAAGAATTAGATCTTTTCTGTTGGCTAAAGATGAACGTTTACTTTGAATTTCTTTATTCAAAACAGCAAGAGGCAAACAGTAATGATGAGCATCAACTGTTTCATTTTCTTTCAAAAACTCATAGTGCACTATACTCTTGAGGCTCCACAACCAACACAACATAACTTTCTGATGTATGCCCGTTATGGATGTGACGGTCTCCACTTTGTAAACACATGCCCTTTTTTCTAACCAGGTGTTTATACACTATCCACTTTTCATTTCAAGTAATCAAGTGGTCCGAAAAGGATTCCCTTTTGTGACGAACAAGATTGGTAGATATATCGAAATTCGGCCCATTAAATGTTTTTCTCCTAATTTATGTGGCACCCAAACAAAGTTTGGACACAAAGTCAAGTCTTTTAATGTGATCCAAAGTAGTAGTCTGATTAAATCCAAGCTTGAAATTCATTTCTTTGGAAGTTAATGGCGTTTTCCTGATCATACTGGGTAGCACTTCGTCATTGACATAAAAAAAATCGCCCGAACAATGGCATGTTCGAACTGTTGCTGTGTCCTCTCCAAACATGTTATAGAAGATTTTTTCCCACTCCATTGCATTATTTCCTTTTTGGAACTCATACAATATACAATGTCTTAGGTGCACTTTTTCTTCGCTCATGGTGACAGTTTTACAAGTTAAAAAAGCTGACTAAAATACGAAAAAAATGTGAATAAATCATCAATCATATACTAATCTAACTTGTTTAAACCGGTTGCAGTTTGACCAGAATTCTTGCTAAGGATCAACAACGCATAAGAGTGAACGCGTTCCAAAAACGACGAAACTTTGCCTTATACCTGATAAATAAAATTTTTCGATTAGCTAAATATTGTCATTTTGATCTTTTCTCAGACTCCAAACTAAACGAAAGAAACTAACAATCAATAATATTTTTTTATCTTCTTTTGATATGCGTAAGTCATTATTCGCCTATAATACCGGCATTCTTTGAAATGAAAGAAATATATTATGTACGAATATATTACGCAATATTCTAAATTCCCCTTCTTACATTCATACAAATAAATTATCTACGATAGAAATTTCAATAGTAGTCTGGGGTACTTTAAAAGCTCTGATGTGATTATTATCATCAAATAACTATATGTTTAAGCCTCCCCATTTTTGCAAATGGTTTAAGTGGTACTTATGCTGTTATACCGGAGAATAGCATTATTTGATTTTGCGATTCAATAATAATATTCTCATTATTTAGATATCTGCAATCTGTTTATTTTTATTGCGCGCTTTTATTTAATTTAACTAGTTTCCTGTTTGTATTGATGGAATTTTGATATCAATTTGTCATTTTTTCCAAATGTAAAAAGAATTGAACTATTGGGAAAAATTTTCCTATTTGATGTCATTGCACGATCTAAGTATCATTAAGAATTATTTGTGTATTAATTGATTAATTTAATTACATTTATGGAAGCATCTTATAACGAATACGGAAAAATCATCGTATTACTTACAATTACGGAATTATAAACTAAAGTCAGGAAGTAGAAAATAATTAAAAAAATGTGCATTTTAAAATTATTCTTCTATTAATTTTTTTCCAGTTTTCTTGATTATTGCGGTTTTTTTTTACATAGATACAATATTTTATAAATCGGTGTATGAGATATTAAAAATATATAAAGCAGGTTTTGTAAAATAAAACATTTCGAATACATAAGATTTATTATTTTGGGACGCGAATTCAATATATTATGTTGGAATTTAACATATTGTAATTTGGTTTCAATATATCGGATTAAATTTAATACATTGGAATTTGAATACGTTAACCTATAATATATCCATGTTTATTTAAAGTATGTGGTTTGAATTAAGGGTTAAAATGATACAGCAAATTAGCCAAAAATGTTTTTTTTTAATGTAAAAAGTCAATAATTCCATTTATTTTATATTTCAAATAGAATACAACTTTGAAAATCGAAATTTATTTTTCTTAATATGGCAGTTATGCGTTACTTTTATCTTGCTATATTGAACTTGGAACGCATTATTGGACGAACATACTTAGTTCAATCATAGCTCAAAATCATAACTGAGCGTATTGCTAAAAAGAAGATATATTTATTAAACTGGCAGTTTCATTGTGCATATATAAACCACAAGTAAATGTATACATTTATTTTTCTAAACAAAAATCAACATAAGTCGTCTCTCCAAAATTTGGGCGAGCCACGAACTCAACAAGTGCCCTGACTTTCATTTTCAGAGTTCTGCGAGAGTTTTTCTCTTCATATTAGAGCAAATAAAACCAGTTATACACTTTGGGTTCTTTATTTCTATTATTTGAAATCAAAATTTGACAGTGAACTACAATTTTAATAACAAGATCACATACCAAATTTCATTTATTGAAGTCGATGCGTTTTTAAGCCAATGCATTTACATGCAAGCGAAAAATATATCAGAATAATTTTATTCTTCTAGATCTTCAGTTTCGTTCATAGATGTATTCATTTGTACTCGGACAACCAACCAGACAAAATAAGTTTCTCACAAAGTTTGACAGAAACATACAAATTTTATACAAAGACAACGTAAGAATTTAAATTTATCTCATCCAAAGCGTTTTAGAACTATGTTCACAGCATTTTTAGCCAGCGGAAGTGTTTTTTTCCGAAACTTTCCTGCATTTTCCCTATTCTGGATCTTACCTTCCTTCCTCGTATAAAATTTCAAACCTCGGGTAAAACCGCGAATACCTTGCAAACCATTGGTAAGTGATAATTACGAATAATAGTTACAAGAAGACATACCGATTTACATTGATTTAAATCATTGTGTTTATATGTAAGTGAAAGGATAGACCATCAGTCGCTCAAATCTTTGATGGATTTGATTCAAAATCTGATCTACTTTACATTTTGTATTCTAGAAAAGTATGGAAACTTTTATCCAGGTAGATTTTTTTATCGGGTTTACTTGTTATCCATATTTTAACACTCTATGCACTCGATACTTAATATCTATTTTTATATACTTAAATAACTATATTTTAGATGGAAAATCTGAGTATCAAATATTATGCACTCAGCCCTTTGCGTTTTGTAATCATGGCGCTCATTCGTACTTGACTTCCCAAGAATGGATCTCTTTAAAAATTCGATAGAAATCTATATTTATTCTTGTTGCCAAATTTCCTTCATATAGCTGGAAGTATTTTTGAGTTATTAAGTAGATATTATGCCAAAATTGTGTTCTTCGAACTCAGGAAAATCTAGAACTCAAAGATTCATCGAAATCTCGATTTCCAATATTTTGACGATTAAAAAAATCCGTATATGAGAAAGTAAAAAATAAATAAAACAAGTAATATATAAAACAACATTTTTTTTTCCATTACGACTTAAGTCAACAATTTTTTTTTATTTTAGTTACTTTTTATTAAATAATTACAAAATTAGTGATAAACTTTGCAACCATTCGGCAACATGGCGACAAAATATATATTACTGGACAAATTTAGTTAATTAATATTTGAAAAAAAACTGCATTAACATCAAGTGTCATCCACTACAAGTTTACAAAAAAAATGTATTTGAACATGAGTGGATAAATAAAAAGTATTTTATTAACGCTTGAAAATTTGAACAAGATTATATATAACGAGAGAGAGAGAGTGAGATAATAGTAGGAATTGAAAAATATATGAAAACAATGAAATTTTCTTTGCACGTCAACTGAAAATAATTATTTGTCCTGTATGAAAACAAGTCAAAAATATTTCCACACTTATAATTTTCGCTATATTGCGCATTAATGTATTTTACAGAAGATTACAGAATTATTAATATTACTTGTAAATTCACAGAAGAGATGATTAATTACGTATTAATATTATCATTATCAT
>JAPMOR010009325.1:845466-960956 GCA_026543865.1 Argiope aurantia | reverse complement strand
AGCATTATTTTATGTGAAGCAGAATGCAGTTTCGAAGACAGTGAAGATATTTCGATTTCGTGACGTCGTTTTATTTCATCTTGGAGAAGCACGCATTATATACAAGCATGAGCGACGAGCAACACAGAACACATAGAAAGAAATGAGGAAACAGCTCTTGAACATTCTATCCCTAGTCTTATATAAACTGAGATATTGATAGGGAAAATATTTCTCCATAGTGCTTATATATAATGAGATTTCGATAGGAATTATCGCTACACGCGCCGAAGAGGCAGAAGAAACACAGGAAACTTTTAAAAAAGAAAGTGCTTATTGGACATTTTTCTAACCCTTCACTCGGAGTGTGGGAAAATTAGGCATTTAGCCAATTCAGCAATTTTACAAAGGTCTCTTGAATTAATTAAGTAGAGACAGTGGAATTGGATCTGGAAATAAGAGAATATTTTAGAATGAAGTTACTATGTTATAAATTAAGATAAAACTTTGGGAATTAATTTAATTGAAATTAAAGTTTAAAATATCATTACATAACAGTAAAATATGGTTCAAGTAAGCAATGTTCGAAATTGGAAATGTATAAGAATTCATTGCATGCCGAGGGAATATAATGTGCGGGTACATTTTTACCCATTCTACCCTAATTTCCCAAAAGTAGACCGAGAGCGATTGACGAGATAAAACTTTCGGCAAGAGTTAATTTAAGTTACCCAACGAGTTTGAGAAACTGGAAATTTAAATTTCCTGAAACTGGAATAAGTATAGTTTACATCAAAGGCTCATATAACAATAATTTAAATTAGTTAGCTTCTTTTGCTAACAGATAAAGCAACTAATATTCTAATCTTGTTTCAAGATATTACTGTATATTCTGCAAACATATATTAAAAAAAATCTTTTAAAATATATTTTGTGCTCTAAAAGAAAATAGAGTAATATGGAACTAATCCAAACTGATTTTTAGAAATTGCTTCCATGCATTATTCATGTCATGAGTATAATGTAATTTAAGAATATAGTTTTACAAATTTAGCGAATTATTTTTATTTTTTAGTATACGAAGTATAAAAATTGAAAGTATTACAAACAATTTATTTCTAGTTTCTGAAGAAATCTTTTTCCGATTCGGGAATTCTAAAACTCCCCGAGTAGGAAAACAATATTTTTAAAATCATATTTTCCTGATTGCGAATAAGTAAACGAAAAAAAACAACAACACTTCGAGCTAGTTTGATTAAATATGGTGGGCGACATTATACTTATTTATTTATTTGATATAGCATGCGGACTAACAAAGAGGATGATGAATAAAATTTCATACATAGTTTTAGAATTTAAAATGTAGACCCATATCAAAATTTGAACCAAAACTTTCTATAGGTTGACAAGTTTGATTGTCTACTGGTCTATGCATTTGCAGGCAAAATTAATTTGATTTAGTTTAATTAAAAGCAATAATAAGAAATAAAGGCAATACTTAGGGCTATTTTGGGACAGGCCTCGTAATTTTGAAACGCGGTCAGCTGACGAGGACGAAATCTGAGCTGGCACCCCCTCTCCAAACTTCCACGCCACATCAGTGGGAGAATGTTTGGTCTCGACAGATTTCAAGTGCACAAGACCCGCTTACATGACTGTTCTTCGACGGAATAGAGTCACGAAACTAAAACTCTCAGGTTCCGAAGACGAGACCTTACCACCAGGCCACCGTGGCCCACATTTGCAGGCAAGTAAACAAGATTACTCAAAATCAGTTTAGCCTAATATAAGAAGCATCAAGATAATCAAAATAAATTTTTAGCGAAATAAATTTTGTTTTACTAAAATTGACATTCCGCATCCAGTTTTTGTTTGACTCCATTGTCGAAAATTAATTCCAAATGCATATTTGGGTTTCTTCTTTATTTTATGAAGCATAAAACGCTCATGTGTGGGACTTAGAAAATACATTTTCGAGCACTCTTGGCTTTTACTTCAAGACAGCACAACATGTTGTATTATATATGTTGTATGGCAAATAATTTCTTAATCACAAAGTTGGTAAATTTCCTTGATTAAGGAATAAAGATATAAAATCATGACTTCATTATTTTTAAGAGATTGGTTTCAAATGACATTATATTTGGATCAAAATACTTTTCCGAAAAATAATTAAATTTCCTAATATATAAATAAGTTCAATTAAAAATATCTTACCGCAGCAAAAAATATATTTCTTTTAATTAATTGATAAATATAACATTGATTTTTTTTTCTTTCTGCAGTGTTTTTAATATTTTGCACTCATGAATTTACGTGAACAAAAAACGGATTAAAATTATCACGAGAAAAAGAATGTTTTTCGAAATGGATTTTCTATAGCTTTATTAAGCAAAGTTAGCTATGAAATGCACATACTCTTTTGATTATAAAAATCTAACAATTTTATTCTTACCTTAATTAATATTCATAATACAGATTTCACTTTATGTATTCATTTCACTTATGGATTTTTTTTCAATTGAATCCTTACTGAATTGAAATTTATCGAAAGCAATGTTATTTTCATTTCAATTGTATAATTAGCATTCGCATCATTGGTTTCTTTTTGTTTTAACCAATACATTTGTACTTCTCTGTTATTATTATTAATATTTGATGCATATGCATTTTTCTTCATGTAAGATTAAAAAAGGTATTTTATATAAAATAAGTTGACATTTGAAAGACACAGTAGAGAAATACATATTACCTCTTCTTAGTAGCAGGTGAAGAAATATTAATTTTTTAGTTTCCCTTTTTATATCTAAAATATATTTTTAACTTAACTTAAAACTCAAATCCGCGAAAACATCGATTATTGAAAGCACTGTTGCATTGTTTCTATTTTGAAAATCGATGTTATTAAACAATTGAGACATTTTGTTCGTAACTTCAAAGTCATTGTGGAATAAATTAATAAAAAATGTGTATAAAATGAATTGAAAATAATTATTTTCGGTTTTTTTTATGTTAAAAAATTCGTTTTATTTTTTTGCAAAAATGTCATAATGCCACAAATTTAAAAAAAAAAATTCTTTTTAAATTATAGATAAATTATGGGCTTGTAATGTGCCATAAATCGCAACACAACGACAATTTTTTAAAGTTATTTCTTTAACTTTCCTACATTTTTTTGTATTTAGAACATTTTTCAAATACATTGTGCATGCTTTTACACACATGTAATAGGTTTTGCATGGTGCAAAGAGAATTTTAAACATTTTAAATTCCGAAAAACATCAATATTTTAATAAAAAATCCAATGTTTTTTAACAATTACCAACTTACAGTAAGGATATCATTAAATTAAATGTTTTCAAAATTATAAAAATGAAAAATTTGTTCGCAAACAAGAATATATACAATAAATTGTTATAATGCATTAACAATATAATGCAAATTACAACAATGCATGGAGAAGGATCAGTAATATAGCTTTCCTATCAAATTTAAGTCCCAGTTGGGAACACTAGTTACATTAGAATCTTGACCTTCTATTCAGAGATCTGGTGATTCTTCCAGAAATCACTATACTCTGTCGGGAAACCTATAAAATCACAAGGTTCTGGAGTGATGCAGTCTGTTCTCTCTTTGTAGAGACGATCAAAGAACCAGCTTTCTTAGCTCCATTGCAGTTTTCTTTCTTAGAGATTTTGTGTCAGCTTATATTGTGAATTTCTACAAGCATTTTCCTTCGTGTTTGTATTGGCTGTATTTTGCTATCTGAGTCAACTTGTTTGCATTATTCACCATTATTTTATTTCTTTCACCGTAACTCATCGACAATTATCCGTAACAAAATGTAAATGTTTTATACAGAATACATATCTCAAATTACTTAAAGGATATATATTATTGCAGAGAGTCTAAAAGCATTTGCTCATATAAATATATAAATAAGTCAACTGATAATAATGACAAGATAACTTTCATAAAGTTTCATATGTATTAAGCTATACATCTTATAAACACAACTTTTCAGCATTAAATTATGTATTATTTGGCTGGTTATAATGCCTCTGTATTTATCCATGCTATTAATTAATGGATCTTTTATGTAGCAGAGCGCTGAAAGCAATTTTGTTTTTATCTTAATCCCCTGTAAATTTGTATTTTTTCCTGCAATTCGTGCAACAGATTTAGTAAAAAAGTTTACGATCTATTGAAAAGAATATCAAACACAGATGTTGTTTTCACCGCCATTAAATCATTTTTCTCTCCATTTCTATTTATTTTTCTGGGGATTTTTTCAAGTAGGATTTTTCCTTTAATTTGAATTCCAGCACTTCATTAATCTCCATTCCAAGATTGTTAGTATGCGTAGTTCTCTTATTTTAATCATTGTTTGAATCCAAACACAAGCAAATGGAAGGACATTCAATTAATTTTTGAAAAATGACATTGATTATTTCAGTTTAGTTTAAACGGTTTAGAGGCAAAGCTACCAATTCTTCATTAAGAATAGCATTTTGCATAGAATATACGTTTGCTTATAATTTAAAAAATTATTTAAAGAAATGCAGAAATATTTAATAAGTGAGTTTTAATTATTATTTATTGTGATTAAATACCATATTACTAAAAATAATATAAATAGGACTTTAATAATTATATTTTAAATTGCAATTAAATAACTTTAATTAAAATATATAAAATAGCTTCTAAAATATATAAAAATATATATAATATATAAAATAGCTTAAAATATATAAAATAGCTTCTTCTTTTGTAATAAATAAATTTTTCATCAAATTTTATTTGTTATTGGAGAGAATAACATCTCCTTTGCCGATTTAATTTCAATAAAAAGTTCTTGATTTTCACATTTATCATTTTTGATTCAACTCTATAAACTATGTCCTATCACGTAAAGCTATTGATTTTTTGCTTATAATTTAGTGCAGTAAAGGCCTAGTTTCAGTTGGAATTTTATTTCGAAAAGATAAGTGCTTTCTTTTGTCTCGATTTAGTCCGATTTCTCGCATATGATATATATAAGAGTAAAACATTAAAACCATCAAAAAATGAAACTCGAGATTGGGTAAATTACAACGTTTAAAATCTCTCCGATTCGTTCATTAAAAAAAAAACACATTCGAATTTTGCCTGTCTTTCTATTTCCGACGAAGAAAATTCAAATAAAATTTCCTATTTAGTTTTCACACCAAATATGTAGATTGCTATAAAGTTTTGAATGAAATTCATTCGGAGGAAGTCTAGTTTAATTATTCTAGTATAAGTGAACACTATTTCTGTAAAAATTACAAATTCTGTACATTGGTGAAAGTGATATTATATCTAAAAAGAAGATCCGAATGAAATTTTGAAGCAAAATATTCAAGAGGTTTACCGTTTGTCCTTTAGTATATGATTGTGATCGTTGTTTCTCAAATACATGATACAAATACAAATGAAATTTGGTATGTTATCTAAATACTAAAATTATAATTATATACCAAATTTTGCTTTCAGTTAAAAAATAAAATAGTATTATAATCCAGATTTATCTTCTTTTACTTCCTTTTCCCTTCCTACAAAACTCTTATGTATGAGATTTCAAAAATAAAAATCTGAGTGCGCGCGCGTAACTGAATTGCCGAAATGCCACAAATATTTTTATGTAGGTGGAGTTAATAATTTTATTAGAGAGAATGAAAAAAATGTCGGGAATACCTCTTCCTTTTAGTTTATATTACTTTCTCTTAAATTTAAGAGTGGACTTGAGAGACTTATGAATTTTCACCCCTACAACTTAATGTATCCCTTCCAATAACTGTCGATGTATATATCAAGTTTCACACGAAATCCGTGCAAGAACTAAATTTGTATACGGGTATTACTTTATAAAAAGAAAATTACAGGAAGTTAGAAAAATTTTAATTTGATAAAAGGATTTGCTACGCAAACTGTAGATATGCATCAAATTTTGAAAAGAATCCTTTGTTTTCACCAATTATGTAGTTGTTTGATTGGATAATTATGAATTTAGTGAAGAAAACCAACAAGCAACCTACGAAGAAATTTGACATTTGGTTATGATACAAATATCATGAATCTTTATACTTAAGATCCAATGAACAAGGTAAAAGAGAATTCGTACTCCATTATTTTCATTTCAGTAAGAGACTTAACACAAAACATTTCTTTGGTCTCCCAGACACACCCTTTATTCAATTTGTTAAATTTGATTTTATTCAAGTTAGTTATATTAACGTCCTGATTTCTGATGTAATAATAAGATTATTTCGAAATGGACATTGAAATTTTGAATCGAGTTCCTAAGCCGGCACCTCTTCTCCAGCTTTTTGTGCAACAACATCGGTAGAATATTTGTGCCTTACGGGTTAAAAATGTACCTGATTTGTTTACACATCGGTTCTTCAGTAGAACTAGGCTTCACACCTCTGACCTTCCGTCTGCGAAGTCCAGATCTTGCCACAAGACCACCAGATATTATTGCCGTTATTAAATTTAGAAAAGATAAATATTGCAGGATGGGTATGTGCACATCGAAGCGATTTTTTTAAGTTTAAATTAATTAATTAATTAGAAATTATGCGATTGTTTGGCATTTTTCTGAAATACTTCTAAAAACAATTCACGAAACTACTTTTACAATATCTAACAATTTTAATAATTATAAAAATTTCGTTACATTGTAATTTTTTTTCTGAATTTTGAAAATATTTTAAACATATTATTTTTGAAACTTTTCAACAATAGATTTTATTGTTTTTAATCTATTGTAATTAAAATCATTTTCCGTATATATTTAATCATGAAAATATTTGAAAAACTAGCAAAAAAAGATTCTCCTTATCATCTGCACAGTTTACATGGAATTATAAAGTGAAATAATATTACCTCAAAAGGCGGTATACAATTTGAAATAAATTACATTTATCTGATTTTATGAGACTCAACGGGATTAAAAAAATTCATGTATATAATAAATGGACATGTGTAAGATTGTAAAATAATATGGATCCGATGTCTATTACAATTCAATGCTTAAAATTATTTTATCAAGGAAAGCAGAAACATAAAATTATGTATAAATGATTTATTAAGAATTATACGAAAACACTATTTTCGGTATAACTGTTGCTCACCATTTGCTAGTATTTTATAATACTAAAAAAACACTGAAGAAATAACATCCATGTTAAATCAGGTAATTTTTTCACTTTTTTTATTTTTCTACTAATGTGTTAGTTATTATATAATAGAGATAATTTTTATTAATTATTTCTCAGCATAATAATTTATATTATTTCTTATAAAGAGAAGTTCCTTAATTCTCAAATTTCAAATGTTTTCAGACGATTTCCACGATTCTAATTGCACAAAAGCAGTTTCCCCATTTCTCAAATTTACTGGCAATCGGTCTCTTTATTAGAAACGTCATTTTGCATGGCGATGGCCAGTATAAAATTTAATAAAAACAGTTTCCATTAATTCGAAAAAAAAATATCTTCAAAGATTTTCATTAAACAGAATAATTGATATTTCAATCTTCCGAAACGCTGCATTATTTAAACTAACAAAATCCCAAAGCTTTACGACTTCGATGAAACAATCGCACAATCGAATCAATGCATAAAGTACTCCGGTTTATATTTAATTCATCGAATTGATGCACATGATAACGGTTATTGGAAACAGAGAAATCGTGCCTGTGAAATGAATTGTTTCTGGCACTATGCATTCGTGTTATCTGTATAGGCTTAGATCACTATTGTAAGCAGTTTAACAGAATATGCCTGATATTTATCGAGAATTCTGGGAAATTCCGAACAATATCGAATTACCATAAATTTCAGTAGCATTGAATTAGGATTTTAAGCATAAAATAACTTTTATTTTGTCTGTTGCAATGCAAATTTTAATTCATTTCCATTACATTTACCATAAACAGAATGGATGTACAGCATTGAAATTTCAATATTGAGTGTTGGAAGCTTTGAGCAAAAAAATTTAATGTAGAATAAAACTTTCAATATATTCTTTTAGGAATATCGAATATATTGTAGGAATTACAGGAATTATATTAAGTTTTCTGTTAAATCATTTATTGTTTGGTGGTTTGTGATGGTTTTATGGCACAAAAGATAAATTTAGTTATACAACATCAAACAAATGGTGATAAAAATATAACTTTTATCTATAGCAAAGAGTTTCAACTGTGTTATAGATGGAAATGTATGAAGAACCGGGACAGTTATTTAAGCGTCTGAAGTTCTAAAACATTAAAATTCAGTAATCTGTTATTATCTTAAAATTAGCCGATATTTATTTGTAAATGAATTCATAGAAGCTAAAAAAATTCAAGAAAAAACTCATGCATTCAATTTTATTTAAGAATCTAGATTGTATATGCTTGATTATAAATACATGGATTCAGTGAAATTTTGGATAATGATATTTTAACATTAATTAAACTTTCCTTTATCCCAGTTTTAAATGAAGACAAAAGAAATTAATCACCAATTTTGTGGAATGAAACTCATTTATATCGCTCTCCTCAATAACTTATTAACTTCAAATTTAAATTCTTTTGTTTTCGAATCTTTGGATAAATCTGAAGACCTCACTACATTGTTTTATTTGCTATGAATAATTCAAGACGAAATGGAATTAAAAAATAGTCTTGACCTGATACATTGGATTTTAAATATTTCCGAGTAAGAAATGTTCAATCACTTGATAATTTTTTTTATTCAATCACGAATTGAGTGTAAATAAAAAATGGTTTGAATCCGCAAAAAAGTTATTTTATTATTATTTAGCAATCAAACGTTTCTTTTGACATTCAATATCACTAGCTTTGAAACTTTTTTTCATAAAATTCTATTTCACATATCATCTTTAAAGAGACTAAATAAAAACAAATAAAGTCTTGCATTCAATTGAATCCGCATAAATAATGCATTTCTAACACTTCCGATAATACATGAATTCTTTAAAGTGCCACAGGATATCACAGTTTGGTTGAACAAGCCCACTTTAGAAATGGACATTAAATTCATAATTTAATTTTTCTAAAATTGATTTTTTTACTCGTTTATTTCAATTGACAGATTTCATTTTATAAATTGACTTGGATCTGACTACCAGCTCTCTAATAAAATCGATGAACATCGAAGCAATTTTTATGGTTATCGGAAGAGTAGAGGTTACGCACTCACAATTTTGTTTATTTGATAACTGGCATTGGTGATTATTATTTAATTCGTAGTAAAAACTAGGAATTTCATTTTCTTTCTATTATTGTTATAAGTATATCCATTACATTTAGTGTTAAAATATTTCATTCGCGTTTCCTCTTTAAAATGCGTTTTAAGATAATTTTAAATTACTTCAAAAATTATTGTAAATTCTCTTCAGATGCTGTTTTGAGATTTAACATTTACTAATAATTCCAACACGCAACTGAGAAAAATATAAAAGTGAAAACTGACAACCAAAACGCTAGACATATGACATAAATATCTATACAAGGGCTTTAATACTTTCTAAAGTTCACAGTTGTTTATTCACTAACTGTTATGTTTATAAAAGTATAAATAACGTCAAAAACACGGTTTTAATTAAGATACATTTAATCTATTACTACTGTAGAGCTAAATATGCATATTAACTATTATGAAGAACATAAATTGTATAAAGTTATACCTGTTATACCTAGTATAAAATATTTATAAATCATTTAATAAAGGAAATCAGACAATAATAATAATATAGCTAAGGCTAGATAATTTAATACCAAATAAGATATTGATACTATGTGGCTTTAATGTCACATTTGAGAAAATAGAAATATAGGCTTATATTTAATATTAGCACTTGGCGGAATGACACCACTTTCGCAAATGAGTATATTTTTTGAAAATGCATAATATTATGCAAAATAGTATAATGTACAAAGTCCTCTTACTGTTTCCACATTTTATTTTTAATCGAAATAAGTAAATCAGATGTATTAAAGATATTTAAATTCCATACCATTTAGAAAAATTTCAATCAGTAATAAAAGAGTTAAAGCAATTTTTAGAGCAAGAGCAAAGCACCCAAAGCAATTTTTTGCTAGACATTCATAGTCTACCAATAATTATTCAAAACTTTGATTTAATATTGTAAGAGATAATTCCTAAGAAAATAATTAAAATTTAATACATTTTAAATATTTTTATTCATTATGAATGACAGAATTAATGATGAAACAATCTTTTCTAGTCAATATTATAATATATAAAATATTAACTAAAGTATTTAATTCATTTTAGGAAACTTTTTCACGAAAACTGTCCTTATATTTCATAGCATTTGTCTACAAAATTGGACGAAAATCGAATTCGGTAATTTGGATTTCTACCATGCAGAACATTTTCATGAATTTCCCCTTTTATATAAACAGATGTCAACTTTCACTTGAATTTTTTCAGTACAAAAGTTCAGTATAATTTGAAAACTTCAGAATTCAATCTTTCATATTATCCAAATAAGATTATATTTATAAAATAAAGCAGTAAAATACAGACAATGCCTTTGGAGTTTTAAAAATCAAACAGAAACAATCTTTTTTCATTACTTTTTAAATATTTGTCCACAGTTAATCAAAATTTGATAGAAAACTATAAGTAATAATTCGAGCATAAATATATTTCAAATATCTAAAATATTTTCATCCACTAGAAATAATAACACTAATGAGAAATTCTTTTTTTTATATTTCGAATCAATTATCTTAAGCGAAATTTCACGAAAACCGTGAATATGTTTATTACTATTTATTGAAAAAAAACTAGAGGAAAATATAATCCAATAATTTAGACTTCTCGCAACACAAAAATACAGTATAATTTGAAAACTTCTCATTTTGAGCTTTCTTAAACTCCGAATACCCTTGCATTTGCATAAACAATTTATGTAAATAGAGCTTTAGCTCTAAAATCTTAACAGATTCGTCATAATAAACCCCAACAAAATGTGCATATGTATGAGATGATAGAGACTTCGTGGTTTGTCGATACGAGGCGCACTTTCTGGAGCGTAAAGCAAATTGGACGAGCTATCTGCCCCTCGAGTATCCCATAGGCCTTGTCAAAATCTCCTCTGATACTGAGGTTTGAGATTTCATGAATAGGCAGTCAACAATTCATTTTGCGTGGAATCATCTGCCTTCCGAGGAAGGGATGGTTGCGCATGATTGATTGCTGCGGCGCACGTACATCGGAAATTCATTCTGGAGGTACGATTGGTCTATGAGAAGGGCAAATCAGTCATAAGTGTTGTTCAGGTATGTAGATGTGTGTCTATACGGAGTAGGTATTGCAAACAGGGAGGTCTATGCATTGTTGATGTGGCTTGAAATTCAATATGTAAACATAAGGAATACAATGGTTGTTAAAGTGAAAGTGGCACTCCTGAATGTAATTGTGATTTAGGTTGGATTTTGTGCCAAGAAACGTATTGTAATAATTCGAGCGTATTCATCGAATTTTAAAATTACTGGTGAATATATAATTGTATTGTCATGCATTCAAGGATATTACTTGTAATATAATATATATTCAATTAAATATAAAATAGAGCAAATTTTAAATATGAAATATGTTGAAAAAAAAACGTTACTAATATTACCATGCAGATTCCGATATGCTTACAAAGAAAAATTAATTCTATTTTTTTTTGTAAAATTAAATATGATTTAACTGTTTGTATTTTTGTGTGAAAATATTATTGAGACGATAGATTTCCTGTAATATCGCTAAAAATCATTGTAAAATGACGAACATGAAAAATGGATACTTAACATTTGTTTAAATTATAATAAGTCTAGAAAAAAATTATTCCATTTAACACATTGACTACCGCACTAAAGTTCTTAAAATATAATTGATATAGGCTCGCCAGTCACAGGTGACCTCTACGGCAGTCACGGTGTTAATTATAAATAACACTCTAAGCGTTTAAAGGAGACTGACGCAGAGCTTTCTGTCATGAATAAGTGAATCATCAGTAACTGACAATATACTTTAATTCGCACATCTTCAGATACCGATGAATGACTTTGCATTTTTCTTTCAGGCCGCATCTGTGACTGCTGACTGACAATTCAATATTCTTTCAGGTTGTTTAGTCTTTTTTGACTTTCGATATACAGATAAATTGTATTCCCTTATTAAGTATTAATCTGGAGATCACAAAAAATACATCTCAATTGCAGTTTTATCACAGTTTATCATAGATCTTAAAGGATCACCGTCACAAAAAAATTTAATATCGTGGGTTATTCAGAACAGATGTTAAAATTAGCTTGGATTTTAATGCGTTAAATTAAGAAGTAGTAAATATACTTATATATATTACGTTTTATATTGCAACTTATTTATAACGTGAGCGGTTACGTAAAAACAGTTTCAACATTTGTTATTAAATTCTATTTTTATTCCAAAAATTCTATATTCCATTATCTATATTCTAAAAAAAATTCTAATATTTTCTTAGAGATAGAACAAATATGCTTTTAATCCCTTGTATCTAAATTTTAATAAAATCATATGCTTATCTTCATTTTATTTTTTGTGCAACGAATATTTATATTTTGTAGCATGTGATTTTTTTAGTTTGCTTCTCAAAATAAAAAGTATTTAAGTTATTATTTATTAAATTATATCTAGATTGCACCAGTCTTATTTTTATGAAATATAGAAACCTTTTAGTCCTCTGTAGAAAAAAAAAATCAAAATATTTTTAATAATTAAATATTTAGTTTCAAAAATAATTTTTTTTAGTTTTTTTTTACTAAAAAATGTCAATGTTTAAAAATTTCTATAAAATTAAACTGTGAATATAATAAAGAATTTTCATTGCAAAATATATATATTTATGAATCGATGTTAAGTGTGAGTATCATTTTTAATTTCCCCTGAATGATATCGGATAAATATACTCACTAACTTTTAATACATTAATTTTTTTTTAATTTCCAATTTTAAACTTTTAATACATTAAATAATTTAATACCTTAAGTAATTGAAGAAAATCAGTTACAAAATGGAGTGTTTTGTAAAAATTGAAGCTGTCTATTCGGTATTTTATTTTATTACAAAGAGGCAGTATGCATCATTATATCACCTTATTAATCCAGAGAAAAAAAATCATGACAATTTTCATAATTTTTTTCAAAAATGAAAATGTTCTCAAAATTTTCAAAAAAAAATTGTGACGAATCTAATGTATTTGCAATAGTAGTGTAATTTTTTTAATTATGAAATTAGTTCTCAGTTGATTGCAACATTAAAAATAATCGAAACCTAGGTTTTTTTTTTTAATTCATTAGTATACTGAGATGATTATCATTATAATTATTTTCTACATTTTAGAAATATGTAAATGAATTTTAAAATATTATGGAATATTAAAATCAATTTCCCATTAATTCCCAAGCATGTGGTTTCACTGTTATGAGAATAAACTTTCATTAAATTTATCAATCTTTTAATTAAATGAATAATTAAAAGACAAATTTCTGAACTCAAACACATGAAGAATTAAGTGAAAAATCACTAACAACATTTAACAATTTAAGAACATAAAACAAATATATATATATGTATATACATGCAAAATTCACAAATAAATTGTAAGTTAAATATATGATACGATTAGAGAAAATTATTTAAGATATTAAAGATATTTCTTTTGAAAGCTGATAATCTTTCAGCAGGCGATAAATTCAATATATCCGATATGTATTTCAACTTAGCAAATGCTAACAAAATATTCGTGATTTTGGATATTTATAGATTTAGGTAAATTTTGATAAGTGAATTACAATATGTTTGAAAAGTAAAAGCACTGTCATTTCACTTCAAAAATATTATCGATTGTGTGCAAACAACTCAATGCTGACATTTATGAAATGGCAAATCGCAGCAAATTCTATTTTATTGTGTTGTTCGGAAATTAATTTCGTTTTTTTTTTCTGGAAATGAAAGACAGTTTTCGTATAATAAACAAATACTTTATTAAATTATATATTGGCCGTTCTGGTCCTACACCTTTTGCCATCTTTTTGGTAGTAGCATAATTCCACCTTATAAAATTGTTGGTCTTTGCTGCCAAAAAAACTGGTCGAGGTGGTTTTTGACCTCCTCATTTGGGGTGAAGGTTTTACCGTCTAAAAAATTTAGCGAACCAGTTCTGGCACTGGCGTACTGTCAACACACCTTCTCCATACACATCGGTCAATTTCTTTCTGGCTTGAACAGCATTTTTACCCTTTCTGTAGTAAAACAGTAAGATATGTCGAAAATGCTGCTTATCGCTCTCCATATTTAAAAGGGCACCAACCAAAAACTACTGCGTAAAATTAATTGGAATTTTTCACACACAAGCCTTGCTATATGAACTCTCAAAGCATATAAAAATTATACGGCTTAAATGTGAAGTTGGGTGCAAAAAAATACCATTAAATCCTCTGTCGGGAAAAAACGAAATTACTTTCCGAAAACAATAATTTGAAATTTTCGTGACACTAGAGCCAAACAATAACCCATTTGAAATCATTTTCAGTTAATAGCAGTTTATTTTCTAAGCAAAAATTGATTTTATTGTTATATATTTTTAGATTTTTTAACCAATTCCCCATTTTATTGAAATATCACCATAACGATTGAATCAGTAAAGAAAAAAACTTTTTTGTTGAAAGTAATGAATGTCAGAAAATTATTGGTTTTTATTGTTAGTATAGCAAAAAAAAAAAAAAAAAAATCTAGATTTTTTAATTACAGATAATTTTAAGTATAAGAACATTAATAAGTTGCTTTAATATTTTGCTAGTAGAAATGTGATTTGTAATAAAGATACACGACTTACTCTGTAAATACTTGAGTCTATGATATAAATAACAAATTCAATTTATCAGCTTTCTAAATGCTCTTTCAACAGCTTTATTTGAACGTCTGAAGTGCTCGCATTCTATCTTTCTTATGCTTTTCAGAGTTTAATTTGTATAACTTTGATGACATTTAGACAAAAGGATATTATATTGACTTTTTTCATTTGAGTATTCGCGATTTTAACTTAATCAGTTATTTTTTTCGTGAAACCACATCCATATTTAGGTCGTACCAAACACCATATTCAGTTGGGTATATTTTAACTGAATAATCAGTTTTCATCGTCAATAATTTTTAAATAATTAGTTTTATCTCTTAATGAAAAAATGGGAGAAAATCAGCATGCAAACGTCTTCAATTTTTTGCAGTTGCGAACAAAGAAATTTACTTTCTTTTTCGGCAACCCATTATTTTTCTAGGATATATATCTTGCATAATGTTACTCGAATTTCTTTTCCACTATTTATAAAGAAAATGTTGCAAAGTCGACCATTTAATGTGAACAACATTATGCGTGACCAGCCATTTTGTTTGATGTTTCCATGATGTACTGCAAGATATGTAAATACTTGCCTGTATGTAAATACCTAACATTGATGTTATTTAAATTTTAAAAGAAATTTTATGCATCCATATTTCTTATTAAATACTGCAAATTATTTATTTTTGAAAATGCAATAAAATTCAATGGAGATGTAATTTCATGAATTTCTTATCTTTTACATCTTTTGTTCTTTTTATAGGCTACCGTACTTCTTGTTCATACACATATTATATCAAACTGATTTGTGAATTTATATATGAAGCATAATAATATATCATAAACATCATGAATATGCATATGTAATTATTGCATTCAGTGGCAGTTTTAGGAATACTACAGCCCGAGGCAATACACGTTATGATGTCTTACTTTTAATAACTGCTCCGTTTCCTATCAAATTTTAATATTATAAGACTTTTAAATTTAATGATTTTAGTTTAACTCTTTTATTTTAGTAACTTTCTGAAAAAATAATTATTTTCAGAATGGAAATGGGGAAAATTAATTTAAATAATGAAATTATTTTAAAGTAAACCATAACTATTAATGATGTCCTTACCTTCAAATGAAAGTCTATAATTATTATAATATATTGTTTGGAAATAATATTTTAAAAAATTTCATCCTTGAAAATTATTTCATAGGAACTATTAAATGGAATATAAAATAATCCATAAAATAAGCAATTAATATTCCATTATAAACAAATAATTATACTTCAATTTATTTAATAATGATTTTAATAATTGAATATGATTAAATATTGTAATTTCAACATTATATAATTCGTAAATTTGTATTTCTTATACATTTATACATTTGAACGCTTGGAATATAGTATTCTTTAATCTATCTGCCTGCGGCCATTCCTCTACGCAGTAGCTCATTAGGAAATGTGCCATTGCTATACTTTACAAAAGCATTGAAAGCAAAATAAAACCCTATATTGAGAACTCTTATTGATAACATTTTTTAAAAATATAAAAAAAATTATAACAGTTTAGCTAGATTAAAATTTATAATTTCGTAAATTTTTTACCATTATGGCATATAACCCTTTTGATAGTTATTCTATAATTATATTTTAAAAAATGGATTTAGAAAAAATAATTATTATCGCTAGACGTTAATTTTGTTTTTCCCCGATTTCTGAAAAACAATGTAATTGGATTTATTAATTTTTTTTATTAATTTTGCATACAGTATAGTTTTATTATTTAAACATAAATATATAACAATTTTCTTAACATTCAATGTTCTCTCTTCTTTTGCTGATTTCAAATAAAATTCTTTAGCTGCAGTTAATTAATCAATATTACGTTTTTTGAAATACACTGCTCATTAAAAAATATTCTTTCGTTAGCTTTAACATTACCGCAGAACTGTAAAGGCTGTTTGTATTCTCTCTAAAATAATGTATTTTCTAAAATTCTTATTTTTTTGTGGAAGTGAATTTTTCAGTCTGTAATCAAAATTAAATTAAGCATTTTCCTTTTTTACAACATTTCGTTACTTTAATTATAGAATTGCTAAATTAAATGTAACTACTATAGAAAAAGTATATGCTCATATAATCGATTTTATTCGAAACATGATTTTAAAGTTCGGGCGCATTTTAATTTCGTAGTCGCGTAATAAATATAAAAAATATTAAATTATTGAATTGAAATTTAATTAAATATATGTTTTTTTATTATAAATAACGCATGGATCCCAATAATATTTATTTTAATTTTTTTTTCCTTATTGAATAATATTGTACTATTATAAAGGGAAAAGGATTGTGAAAGTGAATTCAGAATACAAAATTTCTATAAAATATTTTATATTAAGCAACTTAAAATTATCTATGAATCGTGCCATCACGAGTCTCGTGATGGCACGTTTTTTTTTAACCGGTTCCATCACTGAAAACTTAACGAAAAACAATGCTTATTTTTAATCATTTGCCAAATTTCAAAACAATAAGGGTAATTAATTATTTCAAATAATTTATTTTGCGTTATATGTGTAAATAAACATACCTTATTCCACTGAAATCAGTGTTACTGCGTTCTATTTTAAATCTGTCTCTGACATAACCCCACCCTTCATTTCTCTCTAGGTCACATACAGCATTCCCTATTGTGATTGAAACTTAAAAGATTTCTTGTAGAGTATTTTCAATAACAAATTTTGTTATTCTCATTCTATTTATTTCGCGCGTCTCCGAAAGCTTCGAATAAAAAAAATGAATTATTATTGTAATGAGATTTTTACAGTTTGTAGAATATTTTGCAATGTTTTTCTCGTCTCAACAAAACCTTCTTCCACAAAACTTTCTTCCTTCTTATACTTTTTACAGTGTCTATATAACTGGGTAGTTTTATTAAAATAATTAGAATTTTGATCAGAAATTAAGCTACATTTTGGATTTTTCCTGCAATAATTTCCAAGAAATAACAGAAAAAATATTTTTACAAAATTCGAAAAAAAAAAAAAAAAAATTGAAATTCAAAAGTTTATATTTTCAAAAAAAAAATATTTTTCACTATTTCTTTCTTATTTTAATCGGTTTTTTTTTTGTAGAAATGTTTAAGAGTAACTCACAATACATTTCATTGTTGAAGTGGAACTTATGTGATTTTCAATATTTGGTACCAATATTTTATCTCGGAATTTTTTCGTTATTTCTTGATATGAAGATTCTGCTGGGTAGGATTCTGCATAGATTAATCTACTAATAAAATATTTGAAAATTTGTTGACTTACAATTTTGTAATCTTCAGAATTAAAATTACACGACGTTGACAGATTTTAAAATTCCATATTCACTGATGTTTATTTTTATGGAACACAATTGAATGTATGAAGATACAGACACTGCAGAAATGAGTAGTACAAGAAGTAGAAATGCATATGTATAGACATTGCTGCGTAACTCGTACTAAAATATTATGAGTTACGCGCCTATACAAATTTGAGATTTAAAAATATTTTCTGAAGAAAATATTACAAGCATATTAGACGAGTTTAGTTTAGTTATATTAACGTCTCGTTTTAAAGCAACACTAGGGCTATTTTGGGACCATCCTCGTAATTTTGAACCGCGGTCAGATGACGAGGATGACACCTGAGCTGGCACTCCCGCCCTCCACACCACACCAGCGGGTGGACATTTCGCCTGGACGTTTAACGTGCACTAGCACCGCTTACGCGACGGTTCTTCGGTGGAATCGGGTCTCGAACCTGAAATCCTCCAGTTTCGATGTCGAGACCTTACCACCAGGCCATCGTGGCCAGAAAATTAGACTAATTAAATTTTTTAGCAATCCATCGAATTTATCCCATCGGACCAATTGACCAACAAAGGCACCTAATTATTAATAGAGTATACTGAAGACAGAAAAGATTTTAAGTGAAGCATTTAAATTGGAATAAAATAAAGCAAAGAAGATGTTTACCTTACTCAGTTCGGTCTTATCACGTGTTTGCATCTTAAATAAATTACCGCTCTGTGGCAGGAAGATAAAGTATATTCATTTTAAAAACCCATTGCAGTTTATTTTTGTTAGCAAATCTAAAGAATATATTTCATTGCCTATTATCACAGAGTCACATGATTCCATTTCCTGAAATAACATTACACGGAAAAAGTTTTTCTTTCTTTAAATATAGCTCCAACCGTAAAATTAATCATGAAGTTATAAATCTTCGTGTTGTTTTCTCGAGCATTTATTTAGGAGAATACACAGCGAATTTTGAATATCCACTCATTTTTATTTCATAAATTGTACGCAATCAATTCTGCGCCTAAATAAAAATTCTTAAATTTAAAAAGAAAGGAAGATAATTTTTACCACTTTTAAATTATAACAGTCTGTAAGGGCAACGCTTTCACGTTTGTGAGAGTTACTAGAATTTAGAGTGCAGTTTATGTATGTTAAATATAAAATTTATATTAGGAATGCGAACAAAAATTCGAACATACTTGAGTAGTTCAAAACAATGTTTGACACTTTTAAAGCGCATATTACATTTTTACATTCCGCTAACTCAATTTATTCTGAAAGCTGATATCAACTAATTGTAATCTTACAAAAGGTACATTGATAGAAAATTCATTTATGAAAGTGACATCAATGCATCACTATTTCCATACATTATCACTTTGATTAAAATATTAATATTTGATAATATTTGTTTTCATTTGAGTAATATTAATATTTGAGTAATTAAAATATTAATATTTAAGTTAATACGAATAGTTAAAATGAAACTAAAATGTTATTTGAGTTAAGAGAAACACAAGTATATGCTGTCTAGAATTCCTTATTATCGTCATAAAGTTTTCTATTCTGATAAAAAAAGGAGAATGTTTGTTCGCGCACTAAAAATCAGACAGACACAGAGCTATCAAATTTGGCCCAAATGTATTTTGAATTACGATAATATGCACCAAGAAACGAATTAACGAATAATTACTGAATTTTAATTAAAGATTTAATAAATGTTTAACTTTTTACTTTGTAACCACTGAAACTTATTGCACAAAAATAAATTTTTCATCAACTTAAAATTAAAAAAAAATCATTTTAGTGATATTTTAATTTTAATTTGTCTATTTTTAATTTTAAAAAAATGATTTTTGCTCTTATTTTACAACATATCCCTTAATTGTAAGAAAATTCAAATCTTTTTGTTTGTTGAGATAAATATTTAATTTTTCTTCCATTGTTAATTGATGATAAAATTATAATCTTAAATCTTACTGGATTAACATTACATGCTATGAGTAAAATTTTACTAATGTAAGCTTTGTTTCCAAATGTTGAAAAAAATTTTAAAGTGTGTAATGTATTGATCTAGACTTATCAAATAACGAAGCAGAATTTCCAGACAATTCTTTATTTTACAGCCATATATATACAAAAGGACAACTTGTTCTAATCTTGGTTAAATAAATAGTTATTTACACCTGTAGTAGGAGACACAACAGTCGAAATCGAAGGTTTATCTTGAAACTCAGTTTTCCATTAATACGGAGAAACAAAACCACAGGGAACTAACAGGTTGTTAGTCAACACGACCACTCCAGGGGTAGTTCTCGGACTCCGAAATCGTGGGATTAGTTCAACCGTCTGCCTGCAATTCGTTTCTTCACCTCTCCCTAAAAAATTGCCCGCACTTTATTTCGGCAATAATCTCCACCTCTTAATTTACATTGGCCATTTGAGCTCTCTTTGGGTCAAGAGGGGTTCATCAATATGCACTCTTAGCGGAGCCAGTCGGTCGTGGGAAGGTCCTTTGTGTGATGCACCTTTCATAACTGACTATTCTGAAACACGAAGTTATCATAGTCATTTTACAATGAGTAACATTTAGCATCCAGATGTTTGAACACCCCTTTCTCTTTGAAGGTACCTCAATATCTCTTGGACGAGGAATTCCCACATGTGGTATTTCACTGTAGTCGCTAATGAACAGATGCGAGACCACCCAGGTGAAAATATCCACCATCTGGCTATCTCGAGGAGTTTAGTAAGTAACAGCGACAGGCACAGCTGGCTGTAAATGTCTTATCAATACTGGGAAACGTGGAATGTTACAAGTGCTTCTAATATTAAAAAGTTATCAGAAAGGAAGTTTTCCCAATTAAATAAAATTTGAATCATTACGTATCAAATTAAAGTTTAAATTTCAGGCGAGATATTTTAAAATTAGGAGTATATTATAAGGATGGTATAAAATTTATAGAATCGAACGTACTTATATCTATCAGAATTTGAAGTTTAAAAATATTTTACTGAAGAAGCCATTAAGATCAAGTCACACAAAATATTTATTTGAAATTTTAACAGCCATCAGTCCAACAAAGCAGCCGGTCCCAAAAGTCAACTAGTTCAACGTACATACACCGATTACGAATAGCTACAATGTCCATACAAACTAAGGAAATTAATGGATTTTGGTGGAAGAATGTGACACATCTGAATGAAAAGAAAACACAGGAAGTAATTTCGGAAAAATTAAATTTACACATGCAGAACTTGAACGCCGGTACTGCAGAGGCAAACATCCTCTACAATATCTGATATGAAATGGACCAAGACAAGGATGTTTCCTTTTTAACCCTTTAACGGGCCATTTTTTTCTAGTCATATTATATTAAAATATTTCTAGGCTTGAAATTAGAATAAAAAAATGGATTCATTTAGCTTATTAGATAAATTTAATTCGATTAATTAATTAGTTCGGTTAATTAATAATTAAGTAAAAAACCACGACACATCATTTTGCATGAGATAAAGAACTGAAGCATCTAAGTTTCTGACTTATTAAAAAAAAATTGTCAGAACTCTTGCTAACCTACATAATTTCATACAAAGATTGATAAATTTGGTGTGGGAAGCATACTTCCCACGGTCCTAGAAAGGGTTAACCAAGATAAATATCATAAGGCAGTTATCACTATTATTAATAATTTGTAAGATTGCTTATTTCGTATTATTCTCCTAGTAAGGTAGATAATTTTACTGATATATTACTTTATTGAATGGATACCGAGGGAATGTCCCTTGACCTGGGCCACAAATTTGGTATCTTTAGGGACAATAATGAAGAATTCCTTATATTCGAGAATTTTGACAAATGTCTATTAAGATCCGAGTTCGATGTTTGCTCTAGATCAATCGATGCCTTGTTATAAAGTCCATAAAACCAGCGAAACGGATTAAGTAATAGACGTGTCAATCATATGAAGATATTTAGAAGTTGGGATGAACTGAAGTGAATATTTGAGAGAAGTATCTCTTGGAGTGTTGATCTGCGAGCTCTATCTGAACTTTGTGCTGTTACTGTTGTTCATATTACCGAAATAGCACAAAGTTACTTTTGTACTGTTTTTTACTGTAAATGCTGTTCATGCATACTTCGTCGGCATTTTGTTACTGCAATACAGCGTTTCCATGCGGAATAAAGCGCCGTTATCCGTAGTCGAGTCTACTGAAAGAATTTTAATGTCTTCTGTAACACTATGCAAACAAATTCTTACATTCATTCTGTAATGCGTTCAAATATATTATTTCTTTTGTTATTTACCTGGAAGTTGTAAACAGATTGTGATCAGTACAACTGATTTAAATAAACTTACAGGACTGAAATATTAAGCTAGACTATGATATTTTTATAAAAAAGAATCTATTTTACACTGTTTTAATTGATTTCTACCACTTGCTTTCCTTTCGTTTTGATTTTAAATTAAATAATAACCTTTGTAGCAGAAACTTTTGAAGTATCACATTTCATTTTTATGGCCAGAAAATTAGGAATATTGTACAAACTTAATTCATTATAATTAACGAGCGCAGTTAATTTTTCACTAGAAAAAATAAATAGCAATGTAACGAGATAACAGAATGATCTAATTCAAGAAAGCGATTGGAAAAGCTGTAATAATAGTCTCTTGGTTGTGTATTTATCTGATATATGAAAAGTAACGCACGGTTTACAGTTTATGTTGACTATGTTGGGCTTCAAGATTTTCCTCTTGAAATTATACAATAAAATTTTATTGAATTATAGCAGGAACAAGTAACTCGTTTGTATTTCCCCCCAATATAAGGCAATGCTGAAGGCAATTTTTCAGCAAATAAAGTAAGAAGCTCATAATTTTGATCCAATTATAACTTTAAAAATATTTTAGAAAAATTACTAATTTTTTATTGATATTTTATTGCACCATTTCTTTTAAATATTTTTTTTTCCATTCAAATACCTTTGTTTTAAATACACTCCAATGCTTTCATTTTATACACATTTATGATTCATTAAATAATTATTTCAGTATCTTCTAAGTCTATTTGGGATGCAACATTCGGCGTTCTTGGTTTTCACTGATTCAATTCATTCTATAGATTTTTTTATAACTAAAAGTGTATTCCAGCCTAAAATGGAAACGAACGAAGAATTGTTTTGATAAATATATGCAGAGCTTCATTTTCATTCCTTTTAAATGTGTGCAGATGTTTACTTTATTTGTGTTAGTATCATTTCATTCAGATTCGATACCTTTTAATGATATAGCCATTATTCACATTTTGTTTATAAACAGTACACTTATTTACATAATTACGAAAATTAAAGCATTACTTTAGTTCCAAAGAATTATTTTTCTGCCTGAAATAATCTTAAAACATTCGATAGACTTAAAAAAAAAACTGGACGCATTATTATTAAAAATTGAGAATTGTGCAAGAATGTTTATGCTTATCGACTTTTTATTCATTTTTATTCTAAGTTACAAAGTAGCAAATTAAATTAGAATTTTCTCCTTTTATCTCCCGTTTTATCTATTTAATAACTGGAATCTAGCATTTCTAAGATATCAATAAAAAATGAAAAAAATATTCCTTACTTTCCCAGATAATTCGCCAATTTTTAAATTATTTTTAGCATATTTATTTATTATACACACACAGACATATATTATATAATTAATCAAATCAATTTCACCTCCTTTGCACTACTGAGAGCAAAATTAGATAGCCTTTGTTGTAATTTTATGCAACTAATTTTTTGCACATCTTTTTCATTTTTTTCTCTTTCAAATTACCTATTCTTGAAAACGTTTGAAAATACGCAAGTCATTTTATATTTATTTGTGATTATGATATAAAAATGTCTGGCAGTTTATTATATCTTTCAATTTTTTATATTTTTGTCTAAATAGATACTTTTAAATACTTATTAATTTAAAATAAATACATAATTTAAATTTAAATTGCTACAGACGAGAGGACTTGCGAGAAAAAGGAAATTATGTAAACATCGTTATTTTTTAATTTATGTTTAAATACTGAATTATATAACATGCTATTCTTTCTGATAAAAAATTAAAACTGTAATATCTGTATTCATTTTTATTGACAAAAGTTATTTTCAAAATGTGTACTTGAATAAATAGTTTATAGACCATAATACACTTCAAATTTATTCAAATTTGTCTGAAAAATAATTTAATTGAATCCATTTATAACGAATTAAAATATTTAGAAATTTGAATAAAACGCAATTTTACCTCTGCCATGCTTCCTACTTTCGCAAAAAAATTCATTCAACATGCTATATTTATAATTATTAAATTCAAATCCAAGTAAGCCAGGTTGTATTAAAAAACGAAAGATTGTTGATATGTAAAACTCTCGCTCTCGTAATCTTTGGTTACAAAATTTACATGAAATTGAATCATAATTGGGTCAAAAGGCTTCTGTAAAAATGTTAATATTTTAATTTAACATAAAACGTCGTGTTAAATTGATGTCAGGGAAATAGAAATCACATCATAGCAATAAATACTGAATTCCTTTAATTAAAGCAGATATTCACTTAAAAATCTTTTATTCAACAGAAAATTCTAGAAATCTAATTCTAAATCTTAGATTGTTCTTTTAATTAGGGTTAAGCAAAACGTTATTAAATATTCATAAACAATAATCCTGTATTACTCGTATATTATGAATAAAATACTCATTCGCCTATTATTAACTTTCATATAAAATTTAAAATTGTTATTGGTAAAATGTTCAGTCTTTTACTTTCGTTATGCTCTTGCAAAAGTATGCGAAATTTTATATAATTATATAAACGTTGACTTAATTTACTTTCTAAAACATTTTCATATTTCAATTTACTTTGCGAATGTATAATTTTATATTGTGTACATACATTTCTATAAAATAATTTAAACATTGGAACGATTTATTTTCGACTT
Organism: Argiope aurantia; assembly: GCA_026543865.1. Classification (NCBI taxonomy): domain Eukaryota; kingdom Metazoa; phylum Arthropoda; class Arachnida; order Araneae; family Araneidae; genus Argiope; species Argiope aurantia. The sequence goes on along the minus strand of JAPMOR010009325.1, from coordinate 935,734 downwards.
GTTTACATTATCACAAATAATGTGTTCAGTTTTACTGATTAAAAATGTTTATATTAAAATACTCTATGTGCAATTCTCAGATCTTAGGAGAATTCTTTTATGATGTTTGTTACATAATTTAATATCATTATAATATTTTTTGTAGAAAAATCTTAAATAAGTTATAAATATAGCTTTATTTCAAAAAAATGTAATATGTATTTTCATTACATATTTTAACATTAATACAAATATTACATTAAATGCTTATGTTAAAATAAGTGCAGTAAGAATGTATTAATAAATCAAATAGTATTACATTGAATACATTAAATAATAAATTAACAGGTGTATATATATATCTATAAAATATACATGACAAGGAATTTCTCCGGTTATTCTTTAGTTATGATGAGCGAGTTTATTGTTATTGCTGGGAAATAATATATATTACACACAGACCAAGGGATAAAATAATTAAGTGCCAAGATATTTTTTAAAAGTAATTTTGTTTATATTTGATGCATTGGTTTCAAATATAATAATGGTTGTGCTCTATCATATCTACTTTATAAGATTTACTCTTAAACAGAACCGAATTAAAATTTTAAAAACATTGCGTCCTAATCATTTGAATTCCACGTAAAAAAAAGGAACAAGAAGAAAGAATACTAATTTCGGTTCTCACACAGGAAATTATATGATAAATGAAAGAATATTCTATTTTTGTTCTAGGGATTCTGTGAATACCTTGTAACAACTTTTATATGGTTATTTTTTCTCGATCAGAAACGAATTGAAAGCATTCCCGCATTATCCATGATTCTGATACTACAAGATATCCTAATTAAATAATACCACAGAAAAGAAAATAGTGCATTGCAAGAGAAAATACGAATGTTGTAAATAAAGTCATTCGTGAATGCCTAATCAGATAGATCATCTTATCTCCAACGCATATAAAGGTAGAGTTGAACAATTCATGAAAGATATTTCTCAGACTAACAGTTACTTTACATACATGTTGGACAAAAAAGTTCTTATAATAAATAAAAAAATAATTTGGTATTTTATTTATTGTCTTTAAATAATTTAATGCGCTTAAAGATCGCAAATTATTTTCTTTTCGTGCTTTCTATGAACGAGACTGAAGAAATTGTGCATCTCATTTGTCTTTTATGTCAAGAACATTCTTTCTAAACTCTAAGCTGAAAATATCTTGATTTTCTCAACAAAATGCTTTGCAAAGAAAAAAATGTTTCAGAGCTCTTGGCTGTAATTTAAGCAAAACGGTTCTGTACCTGATGTCATTTAAAACATTTTACCAAATGTTTGGCAATGATAGAAATTAACAAGTATAATTTTACCAAGCTATAATAATAATAATAGAAGACCGATATAAATATATATGTAGTATTGTGGGAAATGTTTTGCTGGAACCAGTAAAAGAAATAAATTAAATAAAGTTCACTAAAGAACATAAAAAAAGGAAGCTTTCAAAGTGGAATAAAATAGCTCAGTCTTTTGATTCGATTTCTATATGAAATTTGTAGCTAAAAATATAAATGTTATTTTTTCTAATCAAAGTATTTTGCAAATTCGATTGAAAAAAAATTTATTTTTACTACAGAGGAATTAAATTATGTTTATTTAATGCTTTAACGTGAAATTACATATTTTCATACATTACATATAACAGGCTATAGACAAAAACTTCGTGTTAATTGTTTTCAGTATCTTAAGCGATACAAAATCAGCCTAAAGTTCCTGATATCAAAGTAAGTGTTATCAACGAATCGTACTATGCATAAGAATACATTTGTCATGAATACCTTGTAATATGAAAGTATTCTAATGCAAATTGAAAAGTAAGAAATAACACTTCCCTGTTAATTGTTGAAAAATCTAAGAAATGCATCTCTAATGATTTTACGAATTAAAACACAATTTACCGCCGACATTTCATGTACACTTTTACCTGATTAATGGCGTTAGATCATTATACTTTGCAGAGTACTGTAAATTAGCTTTTAATGTATCCAAGACGCCCATTCGCCTGATTTTAACATAGTTTACTTCTTTCCCAGATAGCAGCATCTTGGACTTATCACTCAAACTGACCCAGTTTTTCTGTTAGACAGTTAAAGCAAAGGGTGCATTAGGAGACAAGAATACTTTCTGTTCCTTAAGTTGCTTCTCTATGTCTGTCGTGATTTTCTCAAGAAATCGAAGATTTTGTTATTTTTATTCAGTCTGGAAGGGATGACAATCAGTATTTTCTCAGTAACATTAATCATGTTTTAGTAAGTGCTTTACATTAACAAGACATTTAAGAATCTAAAATCTTGTTATATCATTTAAGTACAAAAGATATTGTTTCTTTAGAGAAGCATTTTATTTATTTAGGAAGATAGTTTTATCTTTTCATTTAATTGATAATTGTCATTTTGAAATAAATTCACTTGACATTGTTACACTTAGAAGTGCATTGCTCATATCATATCTTCGGTCAGCTTGCTTCCGTATTCTGTACCAAGTTGTGAATTTCTTTTGAACCAATGTCATTTTACATTCATTCCAAAACTAGGATATAATATTTGACTTGCATCGCATAAATATGAATTTGTTTAATTTCACAGTGAATAATTAATCCTGTATTTTTATGAAGAGTTTTGATTTCATGCTAAAAGTTTCAGATTAAATTACGAAAGAATATTAATGTTTCTCGATTCCTTAATTAAAAGAATATTTAGTTTTTATTAAAAGCAACTATTTGGACCTAAGAAACTGCATTCATTTACTGTCTCACTTTTTTTCCTATTTATAAACGAATGCCTCAATGTTTTATTTATTAGCTGGCCATGCTTCAGTTTTTGATTCATTCATGCATGACAAAAGTGAAAAATATGAAACTTATTTTTAAAAGTACTCTTATTTCAATATCATGTTTTTTTTCATATTTTGTCTGTAAATAAATTACTTTTATTTTTATTTATATTAAATAAAAGAGGTTTTCATGCATCCTGAAGATTTATTTATATACCCAGACAATAACTATTCAGAAAGTTTTGAAAAGAAATAATACGCTAAAATTATGACTGTTATTACGATTGTAATCGGAGAAATATTGCGTTATCAATAATTCAAAAGATAATAAAAACACATCTTATACATTGTTATTACTTTGTAATAAATATTTTGTTTATAATGAAGAACTTTAGATAATAGAATACGTAGAAGGCGATTATTAAACAGTTGTTAATATCGATTCAGTTTTTGTTACAAAGATCCTTCCTTCATTTTTATTGCCTAACTAATTCTAAATTACTTTAAATGCTCAAAATTTTCTGTAGCATCAATACAATTATGAACTTGAATTTGCTAATATTTCAGCTTATAAGTAACATGACTTTTCTAATGCTTACGAAACTGATCATTGTTATTGAAGAAGGAAACAGTGCAGTAAATGAATATGATAAATAAACTGTTACCACTAAAAGAATCCTATGATTTTCCGACGAGAAAATCAGGAAATTCAAATTTAAAATATTGTTAAGTTGAAATTTAATATTACTGTGAAATTAGTTATTCACATTTTTCAATTTAAAGGAACGAAATGATAGTAGATTTTAACCACTCAATACCAACTCCGACTAATGTGTTTATCTATTTTTGTTTCTAACTTAATATAATACAATCTATAACATATAAAACAATGCTATCAGATATTTATAAAATTATCCGTAAAGTGATTGTCGGATAAACAATATTTCTTTGAAAAAGTTAAATAATTATGATTTAGTGATGACGCATTTCTGCCAGTTTCGTTATATTACCATCCCTTTTGAAATCAATGATGGATTATTTTGGAATGGGGCAAATAATTTTGAACCTCTATCAGATGACGAGGATGACACCTGAATTTTCACTCTTTAAATTTCAGCACAATATGAACTGTAGGACGTTTAGCCCTTCACTGGGGTGGTGAAATTTAGGACTTAACTGGGGAGGTGCGGTCTACGAGACTGAATTTCATTTAGACTCAAATTAAAATTTCTAATGAATGTATTAGTATGAAAAACTGCCAATATATTTTGCAGATATGTTTCTTGATATATAGGTAAGTTAGAAATTTTTCAAAATATATTGTCATTGAAAAAAGTAAATGCATTGGAACATACATTTTCTTCTCAAATTACATTTTACAATAAATAACATTCTTGAAAAAGCATATTACTTTTTCCTTTTTAAATCATATATATTTTTACAGTATATGAAGGTATATAGAAGACAATATAATATAATATTCAACAATTATATGAAAAATCAAAAAATTGACAATAGGTAAAATTACCTCTTTTTTTATCGGCTTGTGTGACTTTCATAGCTCGGTTTCCTACGGCATTTTAAGCATACAGGTTAAGAACTAGCATTAAAATCGATCTATAAATTCTGCATATATATCTCTTGATATACTAACAAGTTTTATAAATTTTTCAAAATGCATTATCACTAGAAAAATTAATTATGTTTGAACATACATATCAAAATCAGTTGAATGCAAACTTTTGACAAAACATTCTTCTGTACAATTATCCTTATCACTAAAATCATTTTCTGCTTCATTTAAAAGTGTCTGGAGCACTGCTTCATAATAGGATCAGTAAACTAGATGATATTTCGGGGTCCAAGTTTTAGCGCCATCTGCTAAGCCTTGTTTATCACTGGGACACTAACAGGAAGATGCGGTCTTAGAGACCGCGTTCGAAGAAATAACTGAATTATTTTAAATAGCATCTGCTGGAATCGGTTGAAAAAGTGCACGCGTGTTGAAGGTCACGAAACAGGAAGCTACAGGATCAATCCATACAACTGAGCTAAAAATAGAATAGGGGTGACAGAAAATCCCTTGCTAGCGGTCTCACAGACCGCACGTCCCCAGTTAAGGGTTAGTCCACTACGTCAGATGTACACCAGAACCGCATACGTGATGACTAGATTTCGAACTTGCATCTAAAACCTTATCACTAATCTACCAGAGCATATAGAGAAAAATAAAATTATTTTTATTACAGAATCTGTCCAGTTGCTAATAGAATATGTTAAATAGCAAAAAATACAAATCCAAGAAAAATTCTTTCAAATATATCAGATTTTTTTATTAAAATTCTTTTTGGTTGTAAGGAGAAGTTAAATACTGATGTTTTTCTTCAGAATTATCGATACCAGAGAGATTACGCAATGGAAAAAAAAAATTATAATGGTAAGTACCACAAGTTGTTAAATAAATTTTCTAAGGAATAAAAATTCCAATCATAAAAAATTCCATCACTTTGAAAAGTATTAGCTTTTCTATCATAAGTCTACCAGCTGATGTATAACCATAAACTTCAAGAATCAACATTCAAGTGTTATCGGCAGCTACAAAGCTATTAATTCCAAAATAAAATAATGAAATGATTCAAAAATAAAATTAACAAATTGATAAAAATCTCAACCATAAAAAACACACACTCTTAAATGATCTTTTCATGTGGACATCAACTTAGAGCATACAACGCTCGAAAAACAACAACACCATGAAGCAATATCAGACAAATCATCTCTCACATCCAGTATCTTTAACTGCAAGAAAATTTTATATTTCATGAACCGCCACTTCCAACGCTATAAGACTGTTAGAACATTATTCATAAAAGCCTCAGTATTGCATCATTACCTAGCAAGCTACCAATATCCCCTTTACCATTTTCTAACTCGCCGCTGTTCCGAGCGGGCCCTTAAATGTCCGAAAGGCTCATTTCGTAGGCTGCTTCGAAAATATTAACTGCTTCTCGAAAAGCGTGACTTTTCCGAGCGATAACTTTCGGAGAGGCGTGTTGCCGGCATTGCAAAGGGCGACGTGCGAGCGGCTCGTTATTCAGGAAATCTGCATTTCGAGTCATTTGTCAAACACCGCTATTAATTATTCTCGATCGATGTCTTATAGCCTTTGTGATTCTGGAAGCGGTGCGGACTGCTTTTACCACAAGAAATTATTGTAATTTATTTCTTGAAATAAATTTTAAGGACAGCGATAATGTGGAGAATAAGTTACTTTTCGTTGCTTTTTGGTAAAATATATTCGTGAATATTGACTGGAAAGTTTGATGTATGTGTTGTAAAGGTTGAATATTGATCTATGAACTAAAATTTATAAATCTAGAACTTAAAGCTGGATTTTTACAAGAATACCTGGGGTTATTTAAATATCAATTGCTAAAACCCGCTCCGATTATTTCTAAAGAAAAGCATTTAAAATTTTGCAATAACAAAAGAAAAGCAACGGAAGAAAATTTATAATTTCATTATATTATATAAAATTTGTTAATTCTTTAATAATACTTAATTTGTTTATTTGTTAATACTTGAACAATAAACAGAGGAAGTATTGCTTTCTGGAAATAACAGGATAAGCACGAAGTTTTGCCCTAATCACCAAAAAAAAGCATAAAATAACCGTTAAATATAAAAATATGAAATAAATGTTATTGCCTAGCTCTATTACTAAAGTATTTTGTTAATGAATAATTTTTTAATGAAATGGAATATGGCATTTTATGGCACAAAGTCAGACACAAGATTGTAGTTTAAAATCACATAAAATTATTTTAATTTGTCTTAACAAATCAAAATCTTAAATACGGTTGGTAAATTAATAAAAAAAATGTTAAAAAAATCTGTATCAAACCTAAGCATAAAGAAGGAAAATGTAATGCTTTTATTTTGTAACTAAATGTAATGAAATCAATCATTTATGCTCAAGGGAAGTTTAGAAGTTGTCTTGAATATTTGTAAATAAATTTCAAATAAAGAATAATCGAAGGCTTGAATAACTAACTTTTGACAAAGTATGGATAACAATGTTTTTTTCCAATCTAGAAAGAAAGTATACATTGGAATTTGTTATGCTTATTAGTCTAGTTATAAATTTAAATAAGAATTTGCAATCTACAAAGAAGAAACAAATGTGTAAACGCAATCATTTGTGTAGGATTTGGGCAACACATTTTATGATTGGGATCAAGTTTTATACTCACACTGTATATTGAGCTATGAGGAAAGAAAAAAAGGTAAACTGTTTTTAACGTTAACTAGGTATTATAAATGAGAAGACACTCTAAATAATTTTAATTCTTTTTGTATCTGTAAATCTTTTTAGCAGCTGCTATGGAAGTTACATTGCTATAATTTATTATCAGCAATCGGTTCATATTATTAATAAACAAAATCAATATCTCGTCATAATTAAACTAAATATGCTGTCTTGTGAATCACAAACAAGTATATATATTTGCTTTCATTAGTATTAGGGATTACTTTCATATAGGAATAAACATGTTTATATCTCTAGGGTGGATTTTATTTCATAATGCTTCCTTATCCAATAAATCTGTAACATTTTTGCAAAATTGTAGGATTTGCTTTATATTCATAGATATTTATAAAAAGAAAAAAAGTTCGATGAGATGTTTTTATGCTTCAAAATTCTACATTACAATTAGATGCTGAAAATAAAAATTAAAACCCATTTTTTTAATTAAATAGGTTACAAAATGTCTCATTATTATATCGATCTTGCCTGTAATAAATAAAGGAGCCCAGTGGTCATTATTTCCGTTGCGTTATTGTTTTCTTGATCTCATTTACTACTTGCATCCTCCAGGGCATTATACAGGAGTTGATCCCACTAATTCTTCTATTGCGTGCAATGAGCAATCAACACTAAAACAAAATTCGAGGCATTTCTGTAAGGGGATATACTGCCATGGGAATATTCTCTGTGGAAAGATTACCGAAACTTTACTGCACACTAAAACTCCAGCCTTCTCTGTCCCGAAAAAAGAGTAACAAATAATGAAAAAAAAGCAATTTCATGAAGTAAACATATTGTTGGTAGAAAATATTTCATCCTTTTCTTTATTAGAAACTCCTAATAATAGTAAAACTTAAAAAAAGAATGTTTTTATGACTGAAAGGAAACATTCTTTTAAAATATATGGATAATTAAAACGCATAAAAAATAGTAATTATGTAAAACAACAGTATTAAAAAAATGTTCTTTTGTTTAAAATAAGAATCAATTAAGATAGGATTATAACGGTTTTCATATTAACCTTTCATGGATGTTCGTCTTAATATATTTACTTTCTTTGTTTAAATTTGGCTGGCTAAAGAAAAATGAAGAAGGTAGAATAAACAATAGATTTAAAAAAAAACGTTTTCTTTAAATAGACATGTAGTATTGAACTCGCTGAGCAATTGTTATATTTTTATGGGACATTTTATTATGATAGGAAGAAAAGCCTATTGTGTTCTTTTAGTTGCTTTAAAAATATATCATATTTAAATGCTCATTTACATCAGAATTAATTTGTTTACCTTTGCTAGGTAATATAATGTCCACAATCTTGAATATATTTTTTATATCGTAATTGAATTCAGAGATACAGAAAAAATGAAATCACTCACTGATTTAACGATATTTTTACATAAAGGGACATACCTCCCTCGATTTCAATTTATAATTGCAATTTAATTCGATATTTCAATGAGTTAAGTCTTCCACTGAATAAGCGTTGTGATTTTCAAAAATTATTTTCTTTTTGATTTCAATGTAAAAGTAATTTGGAGATCTATGTGAAATAAAAGAAAAATCAATATGTAGATTTTTTATTTATCTATTATTGTCTTTATGAATAGTTTTTCTAAAATTATTCATTAAAAATATTTTCTTTTTTTAGTTTTAATATAGCTAATGATTTTCATAAAAGTTAATGTGGTGAGAAATTTCATTAACTAATTTTTTCTCAAAAATAACTTCGAAAAATACATAATTTTGGAATCCAGAATAAAATAAAAAATTAAGTTTTGTATTAATATTTGGTTACAAATCTATCAGAATCGATTTTATTAAGATATATTTTCAATAAATAGATATGTAATCACGATTTTTACCCGAAAATAAAGAAAATGGATTATTTTGACAAATACAACTACGAAAAATTTTAGAAAGTTGTGTTTTAAATATCGTATTGAGAAAGATATTCCCATAAAATATACTAATTATTTTATATTAGATTTATATATAAGCCACATACAAATGAAATTAAAATTATTGTTGCAGCGGCATTATTTAATATAAAAGAACTTTGATTTGGAGAAATCGATCATAAGATAATTAGGACGCGCGCTACTGAATAATCAGCAGGAACCTATAAGCTATAAAGTTATAAATCTTTTCTGGAAAAAGTATATATTTAGTATCGAATATATTCACTGCGGAATAAAGAATTCATATCAGAGTACTGTATGTCATATTATGCATTTAGTGAATATATACTACGTGGTACATTGAGTGCATGCCAACTAATGTGAAACAGAAGTAACAAAACAATTACCATGGGGCTAACGATTCCTTATTTTTGATAGAAAGATATTATAATCGATGTATATTTCATTCAGTGCACGCCACGTGGTTTAGGTTATCGATATTGCAATCATTTTAATTGAAGATATGAGTACAGAAGTTATGCCCGGAAAGGGCCAAACATACTGCTGAATTAATTGATGGAACTAGCTTCGTTGTAACATCGAAGAACCACTAGAGCAATTGCAAATTATATACGAATGATAAACAAACACTAATGTTATTAATATTCATTATGTCTTCGATCAATGGATAACTTGCTCCTTCATATAAAATGATAGTCTGCTAATAGTATACTTCTACAAATGAAATCATCAAAGTGACTTTTTTTATTTGCAAATGATATATAAGAATTAATAAATCACTATAAAAATGTATTACAGATGCATTCTAGTGATTAAATTCTGAATTTCAAATATCTTACTTCAAGCATTTTCTTATTTCTCTGACATTTTTCAAGTATCAATCATAATATAAATAGCAAAGATCTTGTTTTAAACACGTATTTCTGAAAACACATAACAATTAGCAAAATGATGCGAGCAAACAACACAACCACCACTTTATTTACCTTCAAAGACATAATATTTATTGTTCACGACGAAGACTTATGATATAACATTTTCTAAGCCTTGGAGAGAAAACAGGCTTCAAAACTACGTAAATTTCAAAGAAAACAGAAAATATTACCGATTTCTAAAAGCCTACGCTCCAAGAAAGAGAATTTTGAAGACCGAAGTACAAAAGATAGCGAATTCCAGGGAGTGCATTAACTGGTATCTTGATCAAGCGTATCTCTCGATTGAGCATAAAATATTGTCTAAAGAGAGTTAAGAGTCTAATTCTTTTAACAAGAAAGCGATTTCATTAATGAAATGGAAGATGTTATCTTTAAATGGCAAAGGGAAAGGATACCTTCAACGATTTCCAACCAGTTAATGTTAATGAGCTCTCTTATTAATATGCTGAAGGTGGTTTCTGTGGAGAAAGTATCTTGAAATTTTTATCGATTTCGGGATAATTATCCATGGGAAGTTCCATCGTGGGTTTCATATTCCCTAATTAATTGAGAACTTGTTTCAAATCTTTAAGTCGGAGGTAGGTTAGTGTTATTTGCAGTAAATTTACATTTTATATACAAAGAATCCTCGAATGTATAAACATTAAACAGGAAGGCGAATAAAATATAATTACAAAGAAAATTAAGTTGATATTTTCTAAATAAATGCATAATATTATTCGAAAATTAGAATAGGAATGTTTTATGGATACTTTATCGACTTGTAATTTGATTCGTGCCGTCATGCCCAATCATTGCTGATTAGTACTGAATAAGCTTCGTGGAGCGCTTTTGTTTCTCATCAGTTTAGTAGAATTAGTGCATTTTCAAGGAGCCCAGTGTCATAGCAAATACCAATAGTCCGGTATATATGTGTACGGTGAAAAATTCAGCAGACTATGTACTGGATAACTATGTTTCACTCTAAACAAAAGCAAAGGTAAAGTACAAACAAAGCGTATACAAAGGAACATTTGCAGCTCCTAGGCGAATGGTGAGGTTCAATGGATTTTTTTTAGCCATTTAGTGTTTTAATATGTTACATGCTAAGCCTAGTTCAGCGTTCTTTTCACTTTGCTGCTATATCTATTTTTTTATAACAACCAGAGATCTATGTAAATTTAAATAAACTTTCATGCAAAATAAGCAAAAAATGAAAGGAAATGTCCTTAAATTTATCACTTAACAATCGTGAGCGTTGTGTTTACAATGATGTTAAGCTGTAAAAAACTTTCGGTAATAAGGAAACTTAATATACATATTCAAAACGGTAAACGATGTATTAAATTACCTGCATATACAATAGCTCTTATTACTTCATGAAATTAACAAATCAATCATTATTTAAATATGGTATGCTAAAAAATCATTTTAACTATCGAATAATATGTCTTTGATTTTTTAATAATTGGTAAATTATCATTAAATATTTAATCACGCTGTTGAAAACATCTTTTATTGATTATCGTTGACTTCCTAAAATATACATAATTTGTACTGACATTTTCTCAATACATTTTCCAAAAAAAATAATAATAATAAATGAGTGGTATGCATGTTTTCTAAAATTGACACATGTAATGTGTAATTTTAACTTAATACAGATTTCTTTAAATTAATTAAATATGTACCAAAACATTTAGTTATAGAATGTTTAATATTTTTTTTAGAAAAGATAACCAAAAAGGGTATTTTGAAATTGATCTCATAATTCTGAGTCATAATTAGAAGGCGAGAAAGATTCTGGAGACTGCATCTGGAGAATGCTGGAGATTCTGAAGAATGTTGCACCCACCAGTCTAATTTAGAGTGCACTTACTCATTTAAATTCAGTGGTATTTCTATGCAACCGAGGTTCTGACCTAGAAACAACACCGATGCAAAATTAGATACTTTCTACCAGGCCAATGTGGTTTACCTAATAGGAAAAAAAATATCTAAAAAAGATAAAATAGTCATCACATTCCACTAAAACCAATTTACAAAAAATTCCATTATCAACTTCAAAAATCTGATATATTTTGATATATGTTTGTTTTCTAGGATGAAATTAACTTCAGTAATATTAAGTAAAATTATAGATAAGCTTTTATATGGTAATATGGTTTTATATAGATACGTTTTTATATGGTTTTTTCATGGTAATAGCGAACAATAGTTGTCTAAATTTAAAATTTTTAATGAATCTGTCTTGAGAATGTGCATTTCCAGCCCCTTTCTGGCTATCGTTTGAAACCAAAATTTGTTGTATTTACAAGATAACAAACAGAATGACTTGATTTAAGTCATTCAAATTTTTAACGGACAAACAGAGGGAAATAACGGACAAACATACGGTTAACGTTTTGAGAGATTTAATACAAAATTTGATAAGATTCAAGTTTTAGATGATAAACCAGTGTGGCTTATATACTTATTTATCTATTTCTTTGCATTTTGATATTATTCAGTTTACTTATAATCGAACAGCCAGACAGATTGACTTTCTGTCAATGAACTTCGTTCCAAATTTGATAAAAATTTAAGAAATTGGCCATGAGTCTATATTCCAATTTTCATTTTTATAATACCAAAAATATATGTCTCGAACTCGAGGTCTGAAACATGAGATTCGCAAAACCTCACGTTTGATTTTTTTTTTAATATTACAATACTTAATTCTATACTTCATTTACAAGAAATTAAAAATCAATCCAAGATTCTTCACAATTGAAGAGTAAAATTTGATATTCAGTACCAATTATTTTAATAGTAAAGATAATGAAGTTAAAAAAGTAATACAAAATAAATATTTGAAAAAGCCGTAATTAAACAAAATTTTTATAAATTATAAAGGCATTATGAACATGAAATAGATATCAAAGGGGAAATTTTATATAACCTGCAAAATAATTATTCTACTTACAGTTCAAATTTCTGTATTATATTAATTTATTCTATATTCATCAAAATTCGAGTTCTATAAATTTAATAATTATCTTCGTGATTAAACAAAATATTCTGGGATAAAACAGACTTTAGATTTTTGGAAGAAATTTCTCAATCAAGTTTCTCCTATAAACTAGACAAACAAGTATTTTCAATGTTCCAGAGAACAAGAAAAATACATTTAGATCTGTGGGAATGATCCAAAAAGAGTGGATCATATCAAATGATCTAAAAGGTTAGAAATGCGAGACACGTTGACATTAAGGTTAAATTAAAAAATATATATATGGATAAAAGAAATTGTATCAGTGGAATAGAATATAAAAAGAATAAAGCAATATTGTAATAAAATTCACTTTATTGTGCCAAGCTTTAAAAAAATGGAACAATACTGATAAAAATCGGCTAGGAAAGATAAAATCCTATTACATCTAAAAATATCTTATTTTCCTTAGAAGGAATAAAATTATTTTTGCTATCTTCTTATTAAAAAAAATGAACGTTTTAAGCATGGGAGAAAAATAGATAAATCCAGAAGCTTGAAAATGATAGCTAAGTAATAAAATTATAAATCAAAATATTGATAAATGCCACTTTATATAAACTTGACCTGAAACAGAATCTTAAATATCACATATATTTCTCAGCTTTTGGAATGAATGATTTTAAATTTGGAAAATAATTGTCTCAAAATCGACAAATATTTTGAATTTGAATATCATTTCCCTGTAATATTTTTAATCCAAAACAACATTTATTGTTAATAAAAAAAATAGTCTAACATGCAAAATCGAATGGACTTTATTAAAATGAACTTCAAAAAGATGGCACAATACTGAAAGAAATAGACAGATATAAGATCTTAAATATATAAAGATCTTATTCTAAGATCTAAAAAATATAAAGATTTTAGTCTGAGATCTAAAAAATATAAAAATTTTAGTCTAAGATATTAAAAATATAAAACTCTTGTTCTCAAAAATATAAAGATCTTTTTATTCTTAGCATTTCTTTTGAAAGTACAACATAAAGGATATATTAATAATTGCTTTTCTTTTATGAAAATTGAACATTTTAAAATTAAGAGACGAACAGACAGGCCCACTTGCATGAAAAAAGTAGTCAGATAACGAACTTAAAAATCAAAATGTTGATAAACGCAAAACAATGGAATTGCTCCCTCATGAATCATTATATCAGAAAATAAATATTTATATATATTAAATGATTCTAAGACTGCAAAGCATTTTTATCCAAAAACTACTAAAAAAATTGGAGCTTCGAAGTTATTTCATGAATTAATTTCTTTTTTTTTATTTATAATCCTAAATAAGATTTGCTGGTAGAAAAAAAAGGAAAAAAAAAAAAAAAGAAAAAGAAAGAAGAGCTATGTAAGCATTGCAACTGCTTCTCGGTTTTAGACATTCAGATGCTGGGAAAAAACATTAAAGTCGTTTCTTAAAATTATGAATAAAACATTTTATTTTGCGAAAAACATGTTCCGCTTAGCTGAAAGCTTACTGCCATCTATCTAAAGTTGAGGAAAAAAATCCCATTCAAAGATACATCAGCTGGATTTCAATAACATTCGCAAAGTATTTTTTTTCTTCCTCAGAGCTAAACTAAAAGAACTTGCTATTTTTCATTAAAACTTGCTTAAATCCCATAATATAGTCCACACTCTTTTTAAGAAAATGCCACATACGAGACCGTTTCTTTAAAAGTAATCAACTAATATTAAATATTTTTTCATCCTATTTAAGTCACTGTTAATAAGTACGCTGGATATAAAAAATAAAGAGGAATGAATAAGGACATACTTTGTGTCGTGTGGTTTGAAAGAAGAAATATACTCTAAGCCCGAGTATATTTTTTCCCGAGTGCAAGCGCGACCGTTTTAACATCAACTTTTTCTGTACTTCCCAAAATCCGTTTTCTTCTCTTTTGTCTCTTTACTTCCTCCCAGAGCGCTAGTTTTTCTCGGATTTTTTTTCGCTTCCATCGAAAAAATAAAAGACAGAAAGAAAAGAAAAAAAAATGCTCCTAAACATCAACAAACAAAAAAAAATGAAAGAAAGAAAACGCTCTACAAGCATAACGCTGCATGCAGAGGCCTCTAGTTGCTTTTTTTTTTCACTCACGTTCGGTATCTTTTTTTTTTTTTTTTTTAAATAAGTAGCGTTTCAAAATCGGACATAGTCCCTGATTGAATTCTTTTGATTGGTTTCATTTAAGCTTTCAAGATTTCTTTAACTTTCTTCTATTTATGTTGTAATGCCCAGGATAGAAAATCAGAAGAAAATTTTGAAAAACTAAAAGCCTCAGAGAAATGTTGGGCATTTTTATATAGATACTAACGACGATAATTCATGGAAGAAGTGAGCAAATTCCGAAGAAATAAAAATCTTATTACATATCAAATATTTTAAACTCTGAGTAAATGAACTAAAAAAACTACATTGCAAAAAAACTGCTACATTGCAAAAAAATTAAAATAACCCATTTAATGTGAACTACATTGCCTCTTCAAATTTTATTCATAAAAAAAATCCATAAAATATTTAACGAAGTGATCCGATTATCTGATGACGTAGATAAATTTCGGACCAATAGAAGTAAAGTATATTCTATGTTTCTTCTGCATTCAAAGCATTATAAATACAAATCTCCGACTTAATTTTTATTTTATGTAAATGCATTCAACTCAACTTTATCTCATAGATACTTGAATCCAAAGTATCATACATCATATCATTTGCATATCATTAAACTAAATGTTAAGAAAACATTTTTAGATAGAAGATCTATATCAAGGCAATAAGAAAATTTTGAGGCTTTCTCTGTATTCCTTTGATTTGAAAAGTATTTTTTACCCTTTAATAGAATGTGATACTGAATTTATTTTGAAAAAATTCTTTGAGAAATTTATCTGTTAAATTTATTTTTCCTAAAAAGAATTTGTAGTAGTGTCAGCAAGCATACCCAAACTTATTTCTGTTCAAACGTAAACTTTTTGCAATTCACGATCTAGTTTAAAATATATAAAGCATCTGCAATATAAGCTTAATACAGTGGTGAACCTTACTTCTTGTGAAAAATAATTTTTTATCTATCTACTGAAAATTTTACTTTTACCCTTTGTGGTTCAATCTTGGTATTCTGAAATGTGCATCGATTAGACATTCCAGTCAGAGTGATTATCATAAAAACATTATAAGCAAAATCGGTCACATTAATTTTTAGAATTATAACAAAACTATATTTTTTGAGCATATTGAAAACTAAAGGAATCCGCATCTTCACATATGCATAATTACGCATCTTAATTCTCTTTGGGCAGCAAAGGGTTAGTTGTCATTCCAATTTTTATTTCCTCTAAAAAAATAACTATAAATCTCTTAAATTATTAATTATTAAAATTATTTTATTAATTCTTATAAGCGCATATGGTTTAGCTTCTAACAATTTGTGCATAACAAAATCGTAAATTATTTATACACAATCCTTTGAAATATAAGATTATGCTTTCTCTTAAACATAGTTTTAAACTTAATGTTGCAATGGTTATGCTATCAAGGTCTGACATTATTTTAAAGCTTTTATTTCTTTATAAAAGCAGTTACCAAGCTAAACTTATTGAGTAAGAAAAAATGAAGATAACAATCTTATTTCTCTATCGGAAGATGTTAAAGAATCTGGAATTTGTCAGGCGCTTACAACATGATACAAGATTTGATCAGTTAGAAAAGTGGATGAGCGGATCACGAAGATTAAAAGTGTCATGAGGAAAAGGAGGTCGTCCGTTATCGTTCATCTCCATTGAGAAGTTTCAGCAAGAGGGTGTATGAGCTAAGGAACTAACATGTTACCATCAAGTATACAACATATTTTCTAAAAATTAATCCCGAGGTGTCTTTTTTTTAAAAAAAACTTCTGTGTGATAAACTCGGCTGTCACTAAGTCCTAAAAATCGCTTTGTAAGCAAATGCTCATTGTTGCAAAATCTGCAACATTTCTTTAAGTAGCGAATTTCATAACAAGGAAAAGGGATTTATAGATAATTTTAATATAATCTGAAATGATGTCATGTCAATGAATCCCCAAAGTTGAAATCATTTGGTCACTTTCGTCATCTAAATGTTTTAAGAAATACAAGAATTATGGCGAGAGAGCCGAGATCAGGAGATCCTTCCATAAAATTTCAATCCTTGATATGATAAATATCACAGCGATGCACATATAATCGAAATAAATTATTTACCCGTTTTAGCTGTGAATGCTAGGGTACCATTACTGTTTAATAACAATTTGCGATTTGCCCATGTGTTGTTGGATTCTGTATATATTGTATTTTTGTTCAATTTGACCATCTTGCTACGAGTGTTTTGAATTTCTTTGTGAAAGAAAGTAGTTGTATATTATCAAGACTATTAGACTTCTTCTTGAAAAGTATTATAGTATTCTAAAATTTAATTAAATAATAAAAGCTAATTTGATTTATTCTGTCATCTTATTTCATTGTTCTTGATAGTAATCCTGTTTATGAGATCGCAAAGACTTTCCAGAAAGAAATGGAATTTCCCATCGTGAACTTTCCCGATAATTATTTTCATAATTGTAAAATAATATTTTCTCTGATAATTTAGCCTACATTAATGCTTTCGGTCACATTATCATAAATCAGTTCAGCCACAAAAAATCTGTTGCATAATATATTAAACAAAATCGCAGCAGTCTAAGTTTAAAAGTGAAATATTTATGATAATAATTCCACGTTCAAACTTCACGAAATAAAGTCATATATTTGTATGGTGCGAGAAAATTTGAAACAATCTTTCATCAATTTTGAATCTTTCCTGAAAAGTACATTTATAAATAGTGAATATTCTATCATTATGAAGGTATGCAATTGTTAAGGATTTCAGTGGGGATTATAATAAACATGTTAATGGCAGATTGCTTATTCATAATGTTAATGGCAGATTGCTTATTCTCGCCATAACTAGACACTGAAAGTATAAGGAAATTCTCGAACTAAATTTCATTCAGTTATGTTATGCCTGGTCTTTGCAGTGCATTATATGCAGTAATCAGTTCAAAAGGACACATTATTATTAAGCTGTATCTAACCATTGTGTCACAAATATGCATTCATGAAACACCAAGTATGCCATAGTTTTGGAGCATCCCTTTATCATTCATAATTCTAACATTAAAACTTAGCACTATGAATCATTTTTAATGTATTCCCACATTCATAAAGAATGAACGTGTTAGGATTCATAAAAAATGCACAAAATAGGAAATATTTAAATATTTGAATTCTTATAAATAAAAACTAAGATGATTAAAGTAACTTTCTCTATTTGGAAGCATCTGGAGATAAGACTAATGAACAGAATGAAAAGCAAACTCGTATGCAGAATGTAGAAAACATGGGGAGATGCATTCTTCAAGTAAAAATTGAATGGCAATATGGACAGAAAATATCAGAACATTTAAAATATTGCACTTGACCAAGAGACTAAGGTTGATCAATGGAAGATTATTTTCTGGCGTTTCATTCTGTTTTCCATTCATCTTTTGTTTTTTTAACCGTTTGAGGATTAATAAAATTTTACCTAATCAATTTTCAGTGAATTTATTATAATTACAGTTTTTTTTTTTTTGTTCCAACAGAGCCAAAATTTCTCTTATTGGTGAATCTTGTTTTTAAATATTTTGGAGGGTAGACTCATCTGCATATGTCACAGTGTAGGTATGAAATTTCAATTCATTTCTCAATTGCAAATGCCACCAAACAAAGAATGCTATTTTATTGCACCCCTGCATCTTCCTCTCTTCATATGATATATACTTGAATTAAATTTCATAATTGTTTTAAGAAAGGATTTCAAAATAATGTTCCGGTTTCTCGAATTCATTCACATGCAAACTTAAATATGGTAAAGACATTTATTGAGATAAAATAAAACAAATAAATTTCTTATTAAAAACTGTAGGGTAAAGCAAGGTTTTTACTATACATTGATTATTTAACCAATATAAATGCACATGCTTTTTAAAAATCTTTTTTTTTATAAATGCAATAGAGTTTTCCAAGTATAAAACTATGTATCTTTACAAGACATGTGCAACTTTTTCTATATTGTAATGAGCTAGGTACGTATTCTTTTTATTATTTTTTTTTACTCATTCTTTTATTCAGCAGAATTTCCAGAATATCGTTCAGAGTATTTTTCACAAAACTAAGACGATCTGTTGCTTTTCATTTCAAGACTGCCTATTGAATTTATTTGGGGGTATAGAAGTTGCTGAATGTGAAATAGTTAATTTAGTACATTATGGAAACACTAATTTAAAATGCATTGTACAAAACTATTTAAAAATTTTAAATTGTATTAACTTTTGACTTTACTAGGTAGACTGTTCAAAATGATGCGTTTCTTGCTGATTTTTCTTCTTTTATTTGTTGCAACAACCGAATATGTCCTTTTTTATGTTATTCAGAATTTGCGAAACAATTGTTTTAGAAAGTCTAAAGTTTAGAAAGTTTTTATTTAGAAAATCTAATTACTTACTAGAACTATTTAAATATTTATAAATAACGAAAAACATCAATTATATTAAATACATCAAAATAATTAAGTTTGGAAAACATCTATTAAATATTATAAAAAATGGTAAAATATACTATTAAAAATCAAATAATTTGCAAAAGAACACATTTTAGATAATTATTTCAAATAATAAGTGTTATAGAATAAATGTAAAATTCAACTTCATAAAAAATAGTCACGATTAAAAATAATTCTCAATTACTCAAGGGTTTTTTTTTTTTGCATTAAAGAATTTTAAAATATTGTTTTTCTTTAAAAATTTATAGAAATATTTTCGCAATTATACTGGATGATTATGCCGTGATTATGAAAATGCATTGAGCAAATATTAATGAACTTAAGCATGTGTTACTTATTTTAAATGTTAAATTCATTGGCTTATTTTTTTTTTATTTAACCAACATTTAACCTTAGCAAACTTCAAATTTCGTTCTCTCTCTAACTAGAAAAGAAATCAAGGTCTTATTCTAATTTGCATTATTATGACCAACATTTGATATGAAACATTAGACATATGAAAGACTTGAACTGCCCGATTTTTACGAAGTAGCATAGAAGTACTCATAATTGAATTTAATCTTTTAACAGAAACAGCTACTTTCATTTCATGAAATTAGAAGAAGCTCTTTGATCATTTATTCTCAACTCCATTTTTTTTCCAAATTAAAGATTTAATTCGCACTGATATGTATATGAATTAGCTGAAGAACTTGTTCTATTGTAAATAAATAAGAACAGAGCTTTGTAATAATAAAAATGTTACTTTTCAATATTCAAAGGTTATTTCAGTTTAACGCTTCATAACTAAGGTATTGCTCCCTCTGAATATTTTAAATGTAATTAAAGTTACGGTGAAATGGGCAAAATATTATTGTAAAGTAGTAAACAATATGCAGTGTTTATTGAAAATAAAATAGATTGCGACTCCTTTAGAGTAGCTGAGATTCTAGAAAACCACCATGACACACTGTTTATTTCGTAATACAGCCCAATATGAAGCTGACTATCTTTAAACATATCACCAATTACCTTTTGGCAAATATGGCTTGACTCTTTGAAGTTACCCAACTAAACGTAGCGCACAACTATTGATACATTATTCGCCAATATAGCCACAATAATACTTATGTAAGTAATTTATATTCACATTTTAAAGGCTAGTATATATAAATTATATGTTCAATGGTAAATCCATAATACAGTTTAAACCTTTGTAGAAAGCTTATCACAAGATTCGCTTTTACTCTCTGAATAATAGATATCGTTCATTTAACCACTTGGGTCCGCTATAATTTAACAAGATACTTTAGTTTGATGCATAGAAGCGTTGGAATGGTGTTGGAAAATATAGATACCCATAGTAATATTATATATCTGACACTATTAGTTTAAACACGAAAGACGATTGCGTTATTATACAAAAAATGAATTCAACCATTTGGTATGTTGTTCTTTATTTCACAATTCGTGAAATCTGTTGATAACTTTATAGAAAAATGATAAACGAGGGTTATGATGAATTTAATACAATGTCCATTTTAAAATTCATGGAGGCATTGTCATTCAGATTGCATCATGCGATAAATTAAAGGTGGGAATAGATCTACTGCAGCTATATATATTGAGCGCCTGTGTGTGGCATTAATATAGTTACAATTGAATAAAATAAGATAATTTGAAAATGTGTGTCCTTTTAAAGTTAAAAAAATAAAAACAATTATTTCTTTTTTTGAAGTATAATTTGAAATTTCTAATCACATGCAAAACTCTCAATAACTGAAAATATAATGTACAACTGCCAAATTAGAAAATTAATGTTTTATCAAATGTGTATTAATTTTATTTTTAAGTAAAAACTTGTCTTTAGCTCTCATTTTTTAGAATCAAATACAATATTTTCCGATTATTCATTTGTGAATGAAATGTAAGTATTTAGGGATTAGATACAAATTTTTCTTTTGTTAAAAGAATAGTTCGAAGGTTCTTCATATACACATAGAAAGCAAGCTCCATGATTAAAAGCTTCTCACTTACGGACGAAAGAAATAAATTAGCATTCCGATTTTTGAAATTGGGACATTGACTACAAATTGATGTTGAGTTTTGATTTTTATGCTAAAAATAGATATCGAACTTCTGGGCTGAATTTTTCTTTAACTTATAAATCCTTTCAATTTAAAATCGTTTGATCTAAAGTCAGATAAACATTTCATAACGATGAACGTCGGATCAATTGAGATTCGAGATCTTTTATTACAAACCAAAATCAGGTCATAGCATTTTTCGATACTTTATAATATATTATTTCTATCTACGCTCTGTGTTTTCAATCCCTTTGGATGCACTGAATAAATAAATTGTAAGGATTGTCCGATTCTGCCAAAAAATATTACGACTTCGCTTTAAAATATACAATAAATGAACTAAACAATGAATTAAAGAAAATTTTTTTATAAGGAAAATTGTTGTAAGTTTATAAAAGCGATAGAAAACAGCCAAATGGGTACAATTTACTGTAAAAAAATGCTTGTCACTGTCTTTCTTCATACATAAGAAATAAATAAAGAAATCTAAATGAGGTCAATGCAATAAATTTCTCTTTTAATATCAGCAACAAAATAATGTGTAGTTTACTTTATATGAAAATTTGGTTTCCATAAGAAAAAAAAATTTATATTACATCTACAAGAAAAAGTCAGAATTACGGATTCACTGACAAATGCATTATAGAGTTATTGCAAATATCTTATGTCCATTTTAAAATGTTAGTTGTTTATTTTATGTCCGTATGTTTAATATATAATGATTTATCTGTATTGTTAGGAGATACAGAGGATTTTAACCACAAATGTAAGAATTTTTAAATTAAACATATGAGCTAACTGTTTAAAAATTTATATAACGATTATCTAAAACTTTTTGTGATAAAAGTATTTTAGACTTTATAAAATATAGACGTTTGAATTAAAGATGTTAAATTAGGAGTAATTGAAGCTTTTTTTTAAACATGTATCTATAAAATCTTGAATATTCGCATTTTCATTCTTTTATTAAACATTAAAATATAGTAAGAGTTCTATTATTATTAAAATTTACGTCCCTAGGATCAATAAAAATCTAAAAAATAAAACCTTCAGCTATCTAATATTCTCACAAATGCATATTATCCCACAATAGCTATTTAAAGAAGCCATTTGTATCTTCGATTTATTTAAAATTCGGATGAACTATTTTTAAATATTGACGCCATTATTTCAATTACTAGAACAATTACTTTAATGGAGCATTTATCGTATTTGAGTATCTTATTTCACTCTGAAGTAGATGAAAACTGTTTTCTATTATCTCTGCAGAAAGATTTATTCTAGCAAAATATATTCATAGTTTTCCTTTTTATTAATAGCGCTCTAAAACCATTTATATAGTTATGAGAGAAAAAAAATGTTTGCATCTAAATAGCGTAAATTCAATTCTATATCACAGATAATGTTTTCGTTAATTCAATCTTCTTTTAATGCAGATCAAATATATAAAAGTAAGGACTGATCAGAATTCATTAAAATTTGGAAATCGTATAATAGTTATAGGCAAGAAAAATAATATTATACGTGACCAATTTTGCGTAAGAAAACACTTTTTTCTTGCATTTAGTATTTAATTATTTATTAAATGCAATAATATTTAATCTAACACGAGGACTGGCTCATATACGGTGTATTACAAATTATACTCACGAATTTCAGTTCGTTTTTTTCACAAAACCAAGATAATGATTACAATTCCTTTCAATTCATCTTGACATTTGAAAATAATTTAGGTGAATTGAACTCACGGATGCTTCATACTATGAACTATTTAAAATTTCGGCATGAATTGGAATAATAATTACACATGGTTTCCTCTTCATATCGTCCAATGAATCCAATTCAATGCAGTAAGAATGAAAATTATTGAACACCAAAGCTCTTTTTGGAGATTTAACATTTATAATAGATTCTGGATAGTGAATAAGCACTTTACAGTCTGTACATATACAATCGACTCGATTGAATATTAATAAAATAAATCACATAAAAGAATATTCATGTGAATGGGTCTGGCAGATATGTGAATATTATAATATATATTAGCTTTGTAGAGTTTGTAGTCTGATATTTTAATTTCAAATTATATACTAATAACTATATCTTAGTTTTAATATTCCATGAGCGTCAAGTAACATGGATGAATTCAAATTACAAATTCAAATTGCTTCAAAACTGTATGCGATTTTTATTTAAATTCGGCAAAAAAAATCTATCTTAATATAGCTAAAGATTATCCATCTTAGACATGTTAGCATTTTAAACAGTTCTTAACCATAACCTAAAAACCTTGAAACTCAAAATAATTGCTCGGCCATATGATAAGCAGAAATCGATTCTATTTGCGATTGTGTTATCAAAAAAATTCAAAAAGTAAGATTCAAGGGATTTAGATTTCAATACTGCAATTCATGGTGAAATAATTTTATAGAAGTAGACATTCATCTTATTGATTTTTTTAATTTGGGAAAAGATTCCTTCTAAGCTTGCTCAATATCACCAAAAGATTGATATTGCTACTGAAATCTTCCAGTGGATGTAAGGTGAAAAGTTCAAACTCAATAATGGATACGAAAATTTTAGGCCACACAAACACAGAAAAATTATATATATATAAATTGAAACACAAACACCAAAACGCTACCAAAGTTTGCACAAAGTCGTTATTAGCAGAAATTAAGCTCGCAAACAGCAAATCGTTAAATAAGCAATACCAAATAACGCTCTGCGCACCTTCTCGCAATGCAGTAACGGGCCAGGGAGAAAGTTTATTCTATTAATTTGCTTTAATTTCTTGCGTTTTTATAGTCTCCGTGTCATTATATCGAAAGTTCTAGTTTAATAAGAATGTATTCATAAAAATATATGCTCTTGTATATATTATTCTTTTATTTTCAAGAATCTTTATTTTTGTCTCCGAAGTCTCCAAGTTTGTAGCCAAATAAAATTAGTCTCGCATCCATTCAGTACCCATTAAAACCTTCATAAAATGTAGTTCCTCATTTAAGAATTATTACTGTAGAAATCAATATTGCAGCTGATATTTCACCTTGATTTTTTGACCGGTGTTCAAAAGCGCAATATCCCTTATGAAGTAGTCTTAAAGTTGTATCCAAACGTAACGTTGAAACAAGTCGGTTACAAGATTTTTCCATGATTACAAATAAAAAAAGTAAAAAGTATTATTTGGCCTATGGTTGCTTCAATATTTTATATATTTATAAAAATTTTAATAAAAACATTTAATTATTAATTTTTTATGTGAACACCTTTGGTACACCGAAGAAAGAATATCGAGGTAATATTCCATTTCTCGTTTACATTTCGGCAGCCACACATGACACAGCATCTGCGATTCTTACTTTGAGTGTATCAATATTTTCATAATGTGTTGCAAACATTTTATCCCTTATATAACCCAAACATTGACATTGAGCATTAGCGGCCACTTTGAATTCATAGAATTAAAGAACACATTGAATGTTTCCCTTCGTTAACGTTATTCGAACATGAAATCACTATTTCTGCATTAGTAGTCTATTTGTTGAACCAAAGTAAATTTAAGAACATTATCCATATTAAAAAATTTTAGTGTCATGCAATGGTTTTCTTTTCCAATAATTTTTTAAAGCAGGGGAAGACTTTTTGATCACCTGTAAAATGGAATTGAAATAAGCATACTGATGCAGAAAGAATCCATAGAATACCTTAGATTCATGAGGATAATCTGTAATTTCTGTATCAAATAATGGCTCATTGGTTTTATGTTAGCTTAAACCTTACATGAACGATAATTTGATAGATATGGCACACCGATTAAAAGATTAAAAACGATAATGAATGGCGTCTGAAAATAAACGCAAGATTTGAATTTGTCACCATTTGTGAACTAAACTGTTAGCAACCCTATTGAAAGAACTATTTGTCAGCTGATAAAGCGTTACATGATAGAACAACATGTTAACTCAAGATTAGAAATAAATAAAAAAAACATAGTTTTGTTTCTCTACGATTCAATAAAAAAAAAATCTAACAATTTATAGGACATTGTTATGTATGGAATAATACATAGGGTAAAGGATCTCCAGGGCCTTGCTGGGACATACGCACTCTTTTGACCAAATTTCCCATGAGCATTTTGCATAATGGGGCTCTGAACTTCGTTGATACAGCGTTGAATTTTTTCCTTCAATGCACGCTTGTGGGCCTGTTGCCATAGACCTTTGACTTCAAATAACCATAAATGAAATCCAACGGTGTTAAATCACACAATCTAGGGGGTCAATTGTCAAATTTTCTCACTGTGACCACCAGACTTTCATTATTTCTGAAATATTATTCAACAATGAAAACAATGTTCTATCATGCAACACTGCATTTTTCTAACCCTAAACTATCAGTTGTCAAATGTTATTTCTATTGGGGCTGCCAACAATTTACTGCACGAATGGTGGTAAGTTCAAATCTTGCATCAATTTTGGGACACCCTTTAAATAAACACTGGTGAAATAAATGTTACTCGTTATTATATATTAAATAAAAATTAATAAAGATTTTTTTAACATTGCAAGTATTATAAAAAGTTAAAAAAAAGAAATCTGTTTATTCAATTTCCAAACATATATTTTATTTTTTGTCTGTTTTGTGCGAAAAAGACGAATAGTTAGTCATCCTTCATCATTTCCATATCTGAAGAGCATTTTTGCATAAATAGCAATGTAATCACACAATTCTATAATCTTCTTTTCGTCATGTTAAAAATAAAATGTTTAAACAGAATTCCTAAAGAATGTTTCTTGATAGATATAAAAAGTTGATACTGACACCATATCTCCACCAAACACAAAAACTTGGAATAGATCCAATAGCTTAAGGAATTTTCAACATTTCGCTAGTGAAATAGATAGTGTCTTCCAAGCAAATAACCAATGGAGGATGCAGTTAAATCGGAATTTTTTTAAAAAGATTCATAGTTTTTTTTTCTTTTTTTCTAACAATTTGAAGTAAATAACTTACAAATATATCACTTAAAGAAAAAGGAATCCAAAGCTTCTGTACGCATTTTGATTTTCAACTAGACGCATTAAGCCCTAAAGGCTGAAACCGAAACGAATAATTTTTTTTTCTCTTGTCTTTTAGAAAGTTCGTTTCATTTAACCAAGAATTTTATGTATGCCACTAAAAGTAATAAAAATAAAATTCTTAAATAAATTATTTTGTTTGTACTCAAAGTTTAGTATGCTTGTCCGGATTGGTTGACGATATCTTTCTGTCCCTAAGACTCAAATTTATATTGAAAATCTATTCAAGATGTTTTTAAAAAAGTAAGCATCTAATGTCTCGATATATTTTTAATGTATGTGAGTGAGCGATCTCTTCAAAATGTACTTTCTTATAAACTTTTTGAAGGAAGCTATACTAAATATAATAATATGTTATTACACATCAGCCATTAACAAACAATATTAATGAAACAGCCAAATGCCCCCGAAAACTTTGTTATTTTGTTTTGCAATTGAAGCAGTTAATGTACAAGTACCAGAAAACTGAATATATATTTTGGCCGCCTTTCTCCATAAGATTCACACCAGAATTCAACACTGATATATAAGTGTAGTCACAAAATCACGCATCAAATTTTATACATTTAATCAATGTGTTTTTGATTATCATTTATATGCTTGTAAATAGGCAGATCAACAGACGGTCAATTCTTTGATAGATGGATGTATTTATCACATACGAAACTATTTTAAATGTTAAATCTATATTATATCTCTTCATCTAATCATTTTACATCTATCCTAATAACATTTATTCGGACAGAAGGACAGACAGAACCTCTCAGAATGGATTTCGCTCACAATTTGATACAAACCTACAAATTGGATATAGATACCAGCTTTCTGTTCATCTCAAAATGCTTTGTAGTTATCGTGTTCACAGAAAGACGGACAGAGAGACATAATTCCAAAAATAAGTATATCAGAATCAGGAAGGTCTGATTTGTCAAAACGTCGATTTCAAATTTTTTAATGATAATACTTAATTTGTATACTTGTTATATAAAAACATAAAAATGTTTTTTTTTTTAAATTTGTCAATTCGCAATATTTTTGTATTCAACCTGATATCGAAGAAAAACGTCCGATTTCCGTTTCTTAATCAAAAGATTTATACCTATTCATCCAGATCAGTCACAAAATGTCAAGAAGATAATTAATGATGGTACCCTAACCCTCACGAGCGATAATTTTCAATCTGCGCGGAAGAGGTACATCTCATCGGTGGCTCCGAGTTTACTTCGTTTCGCATCATTACTATATCATCAGAAGAAAGGAGTATGCATATATATTAGGCGATTTCTCATTCATATACCCATAGTTGCTCTAACCGCTCGGAACTATCTTAAGGGCCATCACTGATTGCTCACACAGGAAGTTCATCCTATCACTGAAGAAGTGTTTATTTTATCTGACATCATTACTATAGTTCGTGGAAAAGCGAGATTCTAATTACAGGTCGGGCGATTTTTCATTGCCTTACTCATATTTATCCAATCATCCGGGAAAATTACTGCTTAATATACAAATATGCATATATTTGTTTATAAAACTGTTAAATCATATGAGCGAAAAAATTAATAGTTTATAGGATTATATAAAGAAAAAACATTTAATGCTGGGATATAGAGAAAAAAAAACTCCAGTTGAGCAATGAGATATTGCGAGAATAAATTGTTAGGAGTAATGAATTGTTATGAGAATGAAACGAATGATATTATACTGGACTTGAATGTACAGAAGTATAAATGTATTGTCCAATAAAAAAGATGCAAGAATACGAGCATCATTATCAAATATATAAATAATGTCAGCTTTCTATAATTTTCCTTAGTTCAATTATTTATATAATAGCTACAGAATTTTAGTACAAAATTGATACACATGTCTTGATTTTTAATTTAAGGGGAAAAGAAGAGAAGAATTTCTTAATTTTAAATTTAAAGGAAAGAGAAGAGAATGATTTCTTGATTTTAAAGGGGGGAAAAAGAAGCTAATAATTTTATTAATTTTCAAAAAAGGAAAAATAAAATACTTTCAATATGTTAAAAATATTTTCACGGAGTAGCATACCACCCAATTATAAACATTAAGGGCTCCTGATATTTAACTCTATCACTGATGTTGGATTCTGTACAATAATTTTTTAACAAACTTAGGCCTTTCTTCATATTTCATTTCTTCACGCTTGAACACACCAAATATTAAACATATGAGAAATCGCATTATAAATCCACATGATGTGATTGGTATTCAGATGTCAAATAAACGAAGATAGCAGGTCTACATTATTAAACTTCCCTTCAAAACACAGCAGTGGAGAAGGGAAACCAACAGAATAAATCCATAAGAACATCACAGTAACAACAAAAAAATAAATGCGTCATTTAACCTCCAAATTAACATTGTTTACAATCTGATGTAAAGGGGAGTTTCGGTTTCCTCTTCCAAGAATCGAAATGGAATTCAAGAGGGAGTTGACTTCCGAAGCGTCACGTGAAAATATGCGTGCTGAAGCAGATATCTTTGAAAACGTAATAGGAAAAGTCTTGATACTTGCTAGCACGGTAATTTTATTATATAAAAATAGAATATGATATCAATAATTATTTTTTTCTAAAGTTATGGAACTGATAATGACATTGGAAATTGAAATCAAAATGTCTGATTACAAACATGAAATAATTAATTCTGAAACGTAAATTGTTTTTATTTTAACTATGACTTGCAAGATCCAATACCAATATATTTAAATATTTTGG
Organism: Argiope aurantia; assembly: GCA_026543865.1. NCBI lineage: Eukaryota > Metazoa > Arthropoda > Arachnida > Araneae > Araneidae > Argiope > Argiope aurantia. Next base: position 906,270 of record JAPMOR010009325.1, on the reverse strand, counting down.
CTATAGTTGTTCAGTAATATAAAAAGTAATAAAATTCAAAAGAATATAATTTGATGTACTAACAATTTAATAATGTTGATAATTACGAAATCTTATAATAAAAAATGCTTATCTCTACTAAATATAACGATGGATATACGTGTTGGCACTTTATACAAGTCCATTTAGCCTACAGCTACGGAATGTGACACATATATAACTTGTAGGATGGAAATGTGTATCTAGGAGATAATTTTTTGAAATTTTAAATAAAATTTTAAATAATTGAAAATTAAGTATATTGGTGTTTTTCCGAAATTATTCCCCAAAATACTGCAAATACAAAAATAAATTTCACATCTTTCAAATATAAAAATATATATATATATATATATATATATATATATTATATAATCTTTTTAAGAATACCGATTTATATGAAGTGAAGTTTTTTCCTGAATTTTGACAATTTCATAGCTTTTTTGCATAATGTTCAATAATATATTCAATTGCCCGAGATTCAAACCGGTTTCATTGTTTCATCAAATATTTAATCGAGTGAATGGAGAAGAATTTTGTTTAATATATGCACATAATTTAGAAGATGAATAAAAAATGAATCTACAATACCTCGAAAGTTAGTGTTAGATGAACCACATAGTTAATTTTTTTAATAGCATTATGATGCCATTAGACTTATGTCTTGGATAGGGCCATGTACCTATTAAGCAGTACATACGAAATGTAATTCACATAACACTGCTTTAATATCAGACAATTTCAATTTATCATGGATATGAAATTATATCTAAATTATTAAACTGAAATTAAATACAACCAATATTACCAAAAAACGATTTGTTATAAATAAAACTCATATCAATTTATAAAATTTTCATAAATTTTATTTTATATATTTTAGCCAAAAACAAATTTAACATTCAGTTTTATTATATTATAACCAAAAAAATTTAACATTCAATTTCATTATATTATATATTATAACCAAAAAAATTTAACATTCAATTTCATTTTATTACTTTATTTCAAATAGTTTTACGTTGAGTGACTTTTTTTTCTGATCTATTCTATATTGTAAAGGAAAGGAGTACAAATTTGTTGCCTTCAAGTTTTGAAATTTTCATTCAGCTTGCAAGATTAATTTTATTTCTCATACATCTAATTCATTATATTTCCGAAATTCATTCTTGTAGCATTATACTTGTGGAAATAGTGAGATATTCTTAAGAAAAGAATTCTCTTCTTTAGTCAGAGTGTCTTTGCTATTCTTTTCTTTAAATTTGACAAAATCTAGACTTTTATAATAAAAGCAAACAGAGGGGAACTGGATAGCAATATCGTATACTTTAACAAGTTTCTGTAGAATGATGTTTGCTCTTTTAGGGTCCATCAAGGTTTTTTTTTTATCGGTCACAGAAAAAAACACTTTTGCACTTGTTTAGAGAATATGAAGTTTTTCGAAATTTATAATTATTTTCTAAACACACTATTTACATTACATTATTTTCTAAACATATTTGGAGATTTTATATGAAATAAATTTCATAAAATGTTCGCGCAGTTCATTCATATGAAGTCAAACACATCTTCTTGTTTTATAGCTTTAAGCTAAAGCCGGTTTCTCTAATTAAACAAGTAGTGAGATCCCTCAAATATCCCTATAATGAATATTAGGCATAACTATTCATTACAGTCTGTTTCTGCTAAAATTTTTAGTGCATATTATCTCCTCAATTGAAACATATTAATCAAAATTACATTAATTGCCATTTGCAAATATTAGCAGCATATATACTTGCTTTTAATATACAGTTTCTTATTAAACATAAAACAAGACAATTTATGCATAAGATTTCCCAGAGTGCATGGAAATTAGAAATGGACACTTTGATTATAAATTTAATTTGGAAAAAATATCAAACATCTTGAAGAAATGTTTTTTTTATATTAGAAAAATTTTTAGGCAAATATTTATCCATTTCTATAATAATATAGATATTTCTTCAACTCTCACTTTTTTCTTTAGTTCATGTAAAAACTTCATTTGACGCTTTAAAATTTATAAGGTTCAGATGGGAATATTGTTCTGAAATATCCATACAATGGGTGCAAAGCGGAAAATGTGCAAAAATCCGGACGTACATGGAAATCACATGTATTAATTAATTTGTAATTGCATTAAGAATGTTGTAAGAAATCATACTCGGTGATCGCTTCCAGAGAGAATTCATTAGATCATCTTGTTCTAGCTCTGTTATGATTTTATAGTCTCCACGACAAGGTATAGAAATTCTTAGAAGTAGATGTGAATTGTAGCACCTAACAGATATCTCAATAATTCTTCCATTTTCGACAGCTTTAATTTTTCTCGCCAAATTTGTTGCCAATGTCGAGAAACATTGACATCTGTTCAATACCTACTTATCTATATCATTTTTCTTCCTTACTGTGTGGAAATTAATGTTGCAGATTTATAATAATATATATTTGTTTAGCTGTTATTGTTGTGAATCCTCCTATTTACAAAGTTCTCATTGAAATAAATGTTAGAAAATATCAAAATAAATTTGATATTTAAAAAATATTTTCTGATTAAAACTGATCAAAGTGAAATCCTTGTGATCAGTTTTAAGCCTTTATTAATTACTTTTTATTTCAAACGCCTCTACATTTCAGTTGAATATTTAATTTCTAACGAATATATTTTTAAAAAATAACAAATTTCGAAAAAAAAATTAATTTTTTTTTATTCTTAAAGACGATATTTCTTTTGCCACATTTTTCTTTACAGAGATTTTAAAAACCTACAATAAATAAGAGTTAATTAACCAACCCCACTTTCCAAAAATATTCTCAAGAAAAACATGACACTCACAAAATAGGTAAAATATAGTTGGCACATATAAATTTTGTGTTTCTAATATTCTACACCGTACGGGATGAGATAAAAGAAAAGTTCCGTATATTTTAAAGTTAACTTCCGTCGGGTGGAACTGATCTAACAAGTTCACCCTTTACAAACTGTCTTTGACACCTGTTCTTAAAAGGCGGAGCTAATTTCTCTTCTCAGTAACTTCCTTTTAGCACTCCTCTAGACACTAAATTATTTGGGGTTGAATTTCCCGTACAAGTTAAAAGAAGCACAATAATCAATTTAAAAGGCACGATGGTTGCGGATAAAGAATAAAGATAATTTAATTAAAAATATTCGTTTACTGGCACGAGTATTATAAATGTACAATTTTGAATTTCGCATATGCAATCATAAGAAGAAAAAAAAATCGAACTCCATATTTTGATTATTCTTCACGTTTAGGATATTTTCTGAATCCAAAAAATAGTTTTTTTTTTTTTTTAAATATGTTTGCTTGACAAATATATTCGATACCTCAAAATCATTGAGCTAGACGGATGAAACTTGGTATATTGTTTCCAATTTAAATGTTTACATTTAAATCAAATTTTGAGACAAGCTCATTCAAAACGTCTGTCGGACTGTTCAAATATAGATTAAAACGATAACTACAAATTTACTTTCTACGAATATTTTCATTCTACTACGTTCTATGACTATTTCGATTATACGAACGTATAATAAAAATATTCGTTTATTGACACGAGAATTATATTCGTAGAATTTTTTTCTTTCTCGTATAAAATAAAAAATAAAAAAATCGAACTCCAGATGTGGATTATTTTTCATGTTTCGTTTTCTGAATCCGCAAAAATGCGTTTTTCAAATTATATTTACCTGGCAAATGCACGTGATAACTCAAAGACCTTTTGTGCCAGATGGCTGAAATTTGGAATATAGTCTATTTCAAACTTTTACATTTCATCAAATTTTGAATAAAATCCATTCAAAATGTCTGACCGACTGTTCGAATATTTATCATGATAATTACAAAACGAGGTGAGCTTGATAGATAAAATTTGTTACACAGATTTAATATCTAAATCTTAGATATATATATAAAATTTGGAACCAATTATATCAAAGCCTTGATCAATAGTCAGTTTGTACTTTGCAAACAATAACTCTAAAACGCAGTGACTCAAATATAGAATTTGGCATGCAATATTGTGACTACTATATACCTCTGAATCAAATTTTGGTTTTTATTGATCAGAAATGAAGAGCCCAAAATACACATTCAGTTTTCTGGTACTTTTGTATTAACCATCCACCGGCTATTAATCGCCAAGAAAATCACACACTAAGAGACTCTTGTAACTCTTTTTCCCAAAAACATACAACTAATACAAAAGTGTATTCATTTGAGAATGAGCGAGGATGTATGAAAGTAACCACTACTGCTATTTACTACTATAAATCGTTTGTTTTAAATACAAAGTTCGAATTTGTATTGAAATGATGTGAGCTTATCGTAAAAAAAAACAATTTAAAGAAGGAATTACTATGATATTGTTACAAACGTGTAATTTTGTTTTCCAGCATGAATATTGTCATCATAAGAAAGACTGATTTACAGTCATCCGTATTGGGTGCTGACGGATGCCGAGCCAGTAATCCCATAGCTTGACGACAAACTTGGCGATGAATTTGGCAACAAAATGGATAATGCTGGAAACTTCGAGAATTTTGTCGATCCGTCCATTAGGGGCCGATATACGCCTGATTGTTCTAGAAGATTCGTGACCCGCCTCCCGAGAATTATAAAAGGCCGGCACTCTCATGTTACGGGTTGTGTCATCGAGAGTCGTCGTCGTCGTGAATTGTAGTCGGAGTCGCCGGCAAGTATTCGAGAGGATAGCGAAGTAACAGTGGAGTGCCAACGTTGTGTGGAGCGAGTGCTGAATTGCTGCGTACCGAATTCTGTTGTTTACTGTGGAAGCAGCGTCGTATCCTTTGTGTAGTTGTCAGTTGTGAAAAGTAGTGAGTCGGTAGCTAAAGCGAGAAGACAGTGAGAAGTTCGGCCGTTTCGGAGAAACCGTAGAAGGTAGCTACGAGGAACCGCTGTTCTGCTGGATTCTGTCTGGCCGCTTCGTGTGCTGTGGACGATTACTACTTGTGGGCTTCTGTCTGCTGTAGTGTGCTGTTGAGTGATGTCCTGTGTTCGTCTCGGCTGTAAATATTTGTTGTCTGTGTATTCGTCACTCGTGTTTGTCGTTCTATTGAGTCTTACCATACAGCCACTATCAAGCTAACCCGGCGGTAAGGAAAATCCGTAACAATATGTTTTTCTTATTAATTGAATTCCCTTCAGTACTGGTCCAAGAGTTAATTTTCTAAACTTTAGCGGTAGATATGCTCTTATAATTCAAAAAATATTTTAAATGACATACATAATTGTATTTCAAATTTTTGAGTAAGTAAAATGCTACATTGAAAAAAAATTATACCAAGCCAAAATTTTTTATGTAGCCTTCAATACAGTTCGTCATTGATAATATATAAATTCATTGAAAATATTATAATGTCATTGAAAATAGTTTTTTCATTCATTAACATCTAAAGCAAATTTAAAAAAATCATTTTTTTTTCAATGAAATAAACTGATCCAGTTATTGATTCAATTATCTCAACTTTAGTTCATTTCAAGGAATTTCAATGGTCTTGAACATGAGTTTCAAGTCAATGACTGCGTTTGTCTCCAAACGGTCGTTGATTGACTTCATATAATTAAATCATCATACTTCGCAAACTGTTTAGTCGCAAAAATGTTTTGTTTTTTTAAAATTTTATTGAAAATACTAGTCAAGTATATTTTGCTAAAAATGACAAAATATGTGTCCATGTGAAAATTAAACTTTTTTTCAGTAATACATTTATTGACTGAAACATAAAATATTTTTCCCCGTTAAAATACATGCCTATTACTTCCAGTTTAGAAATTACTTTATAACTCACAATCAGAAAAGAACATGTATTATAGAGAACGTCCAAAATAGATACATTATGAAGTAAGTAGAAGAATCATAATTCCTTAAGTAGAAGAATCGTAATCGTAAAATTTCAAGAATTTTCCATTAAGGGGATATAAAAAGTAAGAAATCGTTATTATTCTTTCATAAATCAAAAAGAAATGGCACTTCATTTAATGCATGAAAATTCTACATTAAAGATTATGCTTCATATATATATACGATCAATGGAAAATACGATCAGTTTAAATAGCGAATGAAACATATACTCAGTTTTCTCATGAAATTTTAAATCTTTATTATTAAAAACTTAATTCTAAAGATTAAACAAGTAAAACTTTCTGCGTTTCAAGGATATGGAGATATAAAGAAATAAAAAGAATGGCGAAGTAAGGAAATAATTGAGACATAAAAAGAATGGGAAAATGTATTTTACGAAAGGTGGTTTTGAAAAAGGAATAAAAAATTCTCAGGCGGAATTTCAGAATTACTTATGAGTATTTTTCTTCGTAGCCATTAAAACATTTTTCATTACTTTACAATTTATGAGTCCTTAATTATTATAATTAAATGTTTTACAAATCTTTTGCAAGATTAAATGCTATTAATAAAAAAGGTATTGAGTTTATAATTTAATATTTGAATTAAGTTAATTGCGCGGAAAAAGAATAAATCTTTTTTTTTAAAAAAATCACCAATTTTGAATTAGAAGTTAACAAAAAAATTAAGAGCTATGTTGAAAATTGTGAGATATTTGGCTTGCTAATAAACATAGCATTTCCAAATCTCAATCCGTAATGAAAACTTGGTTACTCCCACTCAGATTCAAACCTGAATAATAAGTTTTTCAGTAGGTTGAGAAAAAAAATCGTTGTTACGAAGAAAAACAAGTTTATAATTGAAGTAATATTAATTCATTAACCTTATTTCTAGTTTGTCTTATGGAAGTACAATAAAGGATCGTGGATTTCGTCACATATTTCGATAAAATTTAAATTTGAATGCCACTGACTGATGTGTTATCAATTATTAAAATTAATAATATAAAAAGAAATTTAATTTCTGTGGATTTTTCCAAAATCGACGGGAGATGTAGGTAACACAGAAGATATTCAGTATCTTGTATCATTACAATTCATGCGATAGACGGCGGAGTGCAGCAAAATCTATGCTTTATAGCTCGATATTATTGGATCGGCAAGAAGTTTCGATTCAGCGGTCTGCTAATTTTGTAATTTCATTATACCTTAACTTTTCTATGGATTTATAACCGTCCCCAGATGTGTATGAAATTCTGACAAACTAACTTTTTGATCTTTGAAATCACAGCTGCTTCCCTAAGTTCCGAAAAAAGGAATCTTTGTGCAAGATGCGATACGTAACTTCCAGAATATTAAAAATTACACATAATGAAAATGTATATAAAATCGTAGAAATTTTCTACAATTTTCAGCAGCACTTTTATTTTAGATGCTTATCGGAACATAATTAGAATAACTTATCCATTATGAATAGTGATTGCAATACCGATATACCGGAATACCGGCATTTTGAGCCATTTGTACAATTTTGTAATACCGGTATTCACAAGTTTAAATACCGTTTTTTCGATATTTACTAGAATTTTTTTTAACTGGCTCCACTATATGTTCAGGGATCGCCACCATAGCAAAATAGTATACGTTTTTGTTTTTATGTTTCCCTAAAGGGCGAAATTAATTAGACTGTGAATACAAAGTTGCAAAGTACTATCAAGAGAAGTGATAAAATAATTTTTGACAACTGATTGTAAAATCCTCCGCGCTTTTCCGCATGCGTCAGGATGGGTTTAACGTGACAAAATAGAAGTGAGAGGAAATATGAAAGGAAGAGATGTTTACATTTAACAATGAAGATTCACGGTTTTATGAGACGTAAACATTACAGATAATTAGCAATGCAGAAGGAAAAAGGCACTAATAAACAATAAAATATTTCAGAGTAAATTTTATTTAATATAAGGAGCATAAACATTAAATTATGAAGAAAAATCAATTTCTGTTCTAAAATTTGGTAATTACTTTTTTACAAAATAATATTGATCTTTTTTATATTAAAATGTTATGTTTATTTTAATTCTCCGTTTTCTGCTTCTTGGTCACAATATTTAATGATATTATGTAAAGTTTTCTACGTACCATTCCATTCGTACTTTGAAACACAAGCAAAAACAATTAGAAGTAAATGGTGAAAAATTTAGTCTTACATTTGATGAATGAACAAGTGTAAGAAACAAATGCTATTTAAATATAAATATTCATTAATTTTTTTTTTGAAATATTGGGCTTACACATGTCTTGGGAAGTATGCCAACAGAAAAATGTGTGGAAGTGCTTAAATATAAATTAGCGAAGCATTGGTTATCCATGAAAGAAGATATTGTATCAATCACGACTGATGGAGTAACAGTTATGAAAAAATTTAAAAGTTGATTGGTTAAAATCAACAATTGTTCTATGCTCATGGAATTCAATTAAGAGTTTTTAGATGTACTATACCAAAAAAATTAACAGAATACAAATACTGTAGATATAGAAACTTCGGATTCCAACTTTGAAGAGAATGATATTGACAATGAAGATAATGACAATGTAATCGTTAAAGAAGATGTTGCTATTGAGGATGAAATATTAACCCATCAAGAATCGCTTCCTATGATTTATAAAGTTCGAAAAATTGTTGAGATATTTAAACGTTCCCCTACAAAAAAAAATTCCATGTTACAAAATATATACTAACTGAAAATAAAATAGAATATATGTTAATATTAGATTCTAAAACACGTTGGAACCAGTTTACTCCTAATGATGGAACGATTTTTGAAACTGAGAAATCCAATCCAAAAAGCAATAATCTACTTAAACCTTCAAATTAATTTTTCAGGTAGTGAATTCCACTTAATATCCAGAACTGTACAGCTTCCAATAAAACTGGCTGTTGAGGCATTATGTCGAGGCGATTCTAATTTGTTAACAACTCATGCAACAATAATGCTATAATAATGTAATAATGTTCATGTTACAGTCACTGAAAGAACAGACATCACTATCTGAAATAATTATATATTTCATTGAAAAATTGCACAGAAGAAAGGCATACCGTAATAGAAAATGTTTTATGGTATTTACATAATTATAATGATTTTAAAAATAAAAATAAAAAAGAAGAAAAGAAACTAACCAATTCAAATCTGATCGAGTTTATAGTAAATTTTTAAAAATTTTTACTCGCAAACCTATCCACATTCAGAAAAATTCGGTACAGTTATCGAAGATTATGATGACACTTATGTCAATAGAGAAAAGGAATCGTCTCAAATTTGAATTAAATTAAATTAACAAAAATTAGAATTAGTGGTAAATAAAAAAAACAACACACCAAAATACAATACAGAAATCAGCTATATCCAAAACCATCCGACGAGAAATCGATTTATTTGAAGATGAAGGATTTAAAGGTAAATACTTGGAAAAAGTGCATCGCGAATTGCTAACAGCACCATCAACTAGATATAGATGCCCAAACGGCATTTTCGACAGCTGGTAATTTTTGCACAAAATTACATTCTAGGCTTAATGACAGTATAATTGTTGCATTAAGTTTTTTGAGATCACATTTCAAAAATGTGTAGTAGTACCACAGTCTGAATAGTGATATTTACAATTTTTGCGATTTAAATAAATAAGATGTTCCTTTATTTATTTTTTTGTGATTCTTTATATAATGTTATAAATTATAGGTTACAAATTTATTTTGTGATATTTACATTCTCTAACAAAACTGGCAAATAAAACAAAGAAGCCCTTGTGTTTTCTTTCTTTTTCTAAAATTTCTACTACCGGTATTAAAACTGGTATCCCGGCATTAAAATCTTAAAAATATCTAACACCGTTATTTAACTTTTGGTTCGATACTGCAATCCCAAATTATTAAGCTTCAATTTTATTGTTTACTTTCTTTTCTTTTCTTCACTACTTTTGATTCTATGTCCTAAAAAATATTTTCGTTTTGCATTGCTCGAGCATGGTTCTACAGTTAAAGAAATCCAAATCCAATTATCGGCGAGAGACTGCAAAACGAAGCAAAATTAAAAATACCAGGCGAAAGGATTTCACCAAAATATTCTTACAAATTCTTTAATAAAAAGGTATTTGTTATTTAGTTTAGTTTTAGTTATATTCAAGTCCCGTTGTAAAGCAACACTAGTTCTATTTTGGAATGGACTTGGAATTTTGTGCTGCGGTCAGATGACGAGAACGGCACCTGAGTTCGAACTTTGAAGTTATTGAATTCCTTTGTATTTAAATAGCAAGAAAGGTTCTCTCAGAAGAGTTATCATTCAAATTTTACAATTCGCTCAAAATTAAATTTATAAAATATTCCAGAATTCATATACCAAATTTCATCTATCTAGTTCAATCGGACATAACAGCTAGACAGGGATAATGCCAAAAATATATTGTTTAACTCAGAAAACGTTTACGATTACTATGTGCCTTAAATGTAAAGATTCATCAAATCTCTAGCTCGATTTTTTTTGTAAATCGTATAAAAGAAAGTAATAATTAAAGTAACTAATAAATGAAATATTAAATCTAGACATATTTATTTTCAGAAAATATTGAAAATATTCTGAAAATTTTTAAAGAAAAAAATGTTATGAAATAACGAATACCAAACTAAATACTAACTAATGAATTTGGTGATTAGAAGATTATATATAAACGGAACAGAATTATTTTCCCAGAATCGAAATTGAATGTCGTCTAATTGCAAATTCAACTTACTTAAAGAGACATTAGTTTAAAAGCGATTGCAATTATGAGAAGAGATGGTACATGAAAGGAAACTTTTGAACTGGATAATTATAGGATTCTTTATAAAAACACGAATCGGGTGATTAGGTTATTCTTCAATTCATAAGAATTATTTTTTCTAAACTGTATTTTATTTACTTTACAACTTCCTTTTCTAAAAGAAGAATATAATGCATGAAAGCATCTGAAATTCTAAGATGACATGTCATAACTTATAACAAACCGTAGTTCAGTAAATCAAGGTTAGTCCTAAAGATATATAACTTTTTCCATTATAATGATTCCGAAAATAATGCTTTTTTAAAAATTTATTTCTCATTTCATCTGCTTTAAAAAAGATGTATTTATAAACAAGATAAATGGAAAAATATTCCTTAGAGAACTTTCCAATAAATGTGTCTGTTGAAGTAGAATTTTCTCAAAATAAGCAAACAAATTGTTGAATTGATGTAGATATTCAAGAAAATTTTAGAATAAAACGAATCTTTTACAGAAGAAAAAAAAAGAAAAAAAAGGTGGGATTTCTTTGAAGATTTTCCTAGAAAAATAGCGACGAAGTTGAAAAACTTTGATGTGGAAACTGAGCTTAGAAACATTTTGATAGTTGATGGCTTTGTGCTTGAAAGTACTTTCAAATAAGTTTTACAAGAGTTTATATATTTTAGTATAAAATATTATATTATATATACATACATATATATATTATATAATTTCGTATTTCACAATTGGGTTATACAAAAAATGGTAAAATTTCTTTTTTGTATGATTACTTTTAATCATTTATCCAAAATAAGATATTTTCATTAACCCATCTTTGCATCATGGAAATTTCCATCACAACATTTAGCGAATACCTTAAGTGCAAAGGGTTTTCAATAATCTCATGCAGTAGATGTAGAATAATAAGAATAATTGTGTCTTAATAAGAATAATAATTATTTTTATAATTATCTTCAGGAATAAAAATGATACAAAGATATACTACTTTTTATTTATTTTATTCTGAGCTTATGCAAATTTGCATGATGATGCATATGTCCATCATATTGTTTAATTATGTTACATAATGGATTTATACTAGGATTTTATTAAACATTTTACTTTAATATAGAGCATGAATTTTATCAAAATGATTTATTAATTATTATTCTAATTACAAATGTAGGTCAATATCTCTTAAAAGTCCTCATATGAAGTTTCTCCGATGTTACAGATTTCTAACTCGTGTACAACCTAAAAACTTTGAAATTGCTTTAGTAAAAAGTAAGACATATCATTAAATTCTATCTAAAATATGCTAGACCAAGTGTAATTAAATCCATCATATTAAAATCAAATCATTTGGAAGAAATAATTTCATTTTATTCCTTGAATTTAATTTTATCCATGTTTTAATCCTTTCTCAAATCGCTTATTTCAGAAATACAGACCTACAAATGAAATAAATGAAAAAATATTTTTCGGTCAATCTTTCAAAGAATATGTGCATTGAAGAAGAATTTCTCAAAAGACGCAAACAAACTGTTGGATTTCTGTAGATATTTGAGTGAAGTTAAAAAACATCTCTCTTGAGCAGAAAAAAGCGGGATTTATGGGGAGACGCTACAGGAAAAGGAGTAAAGAAGTCGAATAAGTTTGAAGGAAACTAGCTTTGGAGGCATCTCGATGGTTGGTGGCTTTTATTTTAAAGGACAAAACTTTGGAATAGTTCAATAAATACGCGCCTAAATTTCATTTCTATAAAATATTTCAGAAAGGCGGCGTTACGAAAAAAAAGCCACTTAAAATAATGTTAATGTTTTCTCTTAGTTTTTGTACAAATGTAAGAAATTCCTATTTTTTTCACATTTTGATATAAGAAATATATTTTTGCTATTTTTATGCATCAAATCAATGTACATTGGACTAAATATATTTGAATTCTAGTTATAATGACTGTGACTCAGAACCATAGTGGAATATTTATAATTTCCAGGTTTAATTTCATTGAAAGTATAGACATAGAATTCTGTAAGCACTAATAAGTATAACATTATAATTGCTTATTAATTCATCTTAATAAATTACACATTTGTACGTAATTGTACAGTTCATCTGATTTATTTTAAAAAAATCCACTCGACAAGCTGGAGGGCAAATGTAGATTCCTTTACATCTAAGTTACTATATGACAACATAAATTTTGATGTTAGTAAAGGTCAAAATGAGGGCTTGAAAATCACTTTTCAGCCCTTAACATCTAACATATTGAAGTTATCAAAAAACTTTAAATACAAAAGTTGTATGTCTTAATGAGACACTAATTTCGCTAATTGAATTTATTTTTCCATCTTCAAAATTAAGAAAGAAGAGCGAAAGGAAAATTTTAATCCCCACCATTTCCACCTCCTTAGAGTTAGAAGGACTATTTACGAAATCGTCAGAGAATTTTACATTTCTAACAACAGATTAAAATCCAAACAAGATTACCCTAGTTATCCTGAATTCACAAGATTATATGGGCAAGCGTTATATATAAATTATGTAACTTTTGAATGAAGGGTGGGTTTGGGTTATAGAGACTATGATTGTGAAGATCTACAGAAATTTTCCCGAAGTCTTGCCATGAGAATCCTGCACGAATCTACCTAAGGCGAGGTTTTTTTTCTAAATTTGGTGACAATATTTTATTTCAGACAATTTACTGATGTATTTCAAAATAGAACGTCAAAAGGAACGCCAAATCACAATGAACTTGATAAAACGCGAATTAATTGTAGAATCAACATTTTATTTAGGATTCAGAAAAGATTAAAGACTACACAAAATATTTAGTAAAAATAACAGAAGAAACAGGAAATAATAAAACTACTATATGATTGTGATAAAAGATGAATTCAAATCTGATATATGATGACTGTCTAAATTTGAGTACGTTCAGTTTTTGGGAAACTGCTATTATTTGCAAGATGGCGCAATAGACTCTCCTAATTTGAGTAGTTAAAACTTTAAATCTACAAAAAAAAAGTAATATTTAACAAAATTATACGTACTTCTTAATTTGATGAATAAAATAAAACACAGAAATGCTATCAGTAATTTTCTAAAATTATGCTTGGCATATTTCTAATTCGACCTAAATTAATATCCGCATTTATTTATAATGAAAAATAGGTTACAAAATCGATAACTTTGACGATATTTTCTCAATGTTATGTTTTTTATCAAATAAATACTAAAAATATAAATATTTCCAACTAAGCATTCTTAAAATATAATCTCAATTAAACTTTTACTATACTTCCCAGAAAATGTTTTAAACAATAAAATAAAAGCAATTCATTTCATCAATTACAAATAATTCTACACTCAAAGCAAAGATCTTCTTTTCAATTTAAATGACATTTTGTACAATTCCTAAATAGTTGAACTTGAATCATTAGACTAGAACAAGAGAAACAAATTATCAGAAATTAGTACAAACTGTAGCAAATTAATAGAATTACTCCATTCCTATAAAATATCCAATAAACTTTGCAAGCAGCGACATTTGCAACTGACGTATTTGTATGCATATTCTTTCAGCTTTACCCATCGGAGTTCGCAACCAATTATTCCGTTACATGTTCGTGTCAGTAAATCTGTGGGTATTTATTGACCCTTCGCATCCTGATTGTTCCACTTACATTGCAAATTGGAATCGAGGACTTTGTTATCTAAACTAAAGTCTATAAAATGCGTCTATTGTAAATAGAATGTTTTCTATTATTTCCTTATAAAGGCTTTTTATGGAAGTGAGGGAATCTGTATTGCCGTAAGTTGAGTTGAAAGTTAAATTTATTCACTTACACTTTTATTTCACATTTAGCTATTATTAAATTCTTGCTCTCGACTTTTGTACTAGTAACCTTGATGGCCAGTTCTTTCGTTGGAAATATTGGCTGTGTTTACTCTCAGTTAATTCTTATGTATAACTCATTGTTCACGATTCTTCTAAATAAACAATTATGTCGTATCAAATCCATGTTATTTTAATAACCTTTCACCCGCTCCTTCCTCCTCACTCCAATAGAGTCAAATATCATGACATCGTTGCTATTCAAATGCAACTGCCCAGAATCACACTTTTTAAATATAATTTAGAAAGTGGGATTATATAAAGATACAAATAAAAGATACAAGATACAAAAAAATTTAAATATATTATTTTTTTATCATTATTGCATAGAGACTACCAAAACATAATTGAAATTAAAATTTAAAAAAAATGCTCATAGGCACAAGTATATTTGCGCTAAATGTTTGGCTATATTTCTAGTGGAAAATCATTTAGAGAATTCATATGCACACATACATATATACATTCATCTATATTATTAGTAGATTGTTTGGAAAAAAACAATCGGGAATTATATACCAGAACCCAACATCATTTCTATATTGAGCATCAAACAGTTACTTCTACAAATGGTAAAGCCTAAGGGGTATAAGCTTAAAATACTTTAAATTTAGACAAATCTGGTTTTAAAAAGACATTTCATATGTCCTTTTCAGTTTTCACAATTATTCAATTTCAGATGACATTTCTTATCCTCACTTCTTATATACTGAAGCAATAAAAGAAGGCACTTGAACTTGGTATATACAGCTTTCGTTTAAAATTCCAAAATAATTATTGCACACAGCTATGCACTCAGACGTGCAAGGCTATAGTATCCGATAACATTTATTGATTTTTTTCATAGTTTATTATCAAGTTCATAAGATAACACATTACAATAACTGTCTTTTTTTATTTTTTTGTTTATGGATAGTAGAACCGTCCTGTTGTTGATACAATTTCTAAGAGCGAAAAAAAAAAATCATCACCATCAAATTAAAAATATAACTCCCAGTCAATCTTTAAAGAAATGAAAGAAATTGTCATTGTTTGATATTTAATTCAGGAAACTTATATAACATTATTTTTTAAAATATTCAGCAGTTGTATAATTTGGAAATTGCATAAGTGTTTATGGCCCTTTAAATATTTCCAATACATATTTCTCTTGACATATCTGTTAATGTAACTCTAAAAGTCCCGCTTATTTTATGTATCAAACAATCAATGAATTAAACATGAAAAATAATAAGCCTCATTTAAGATTATTCCATTTAATATTTTTCATAAATAGCTATTTCTCAAATTAGCAAATGTATGAAATGTTAATTTTATAAAGGAAAATATCGCAATATAGAATATATTATAAATACTTTTGAACATTTATGGTTGCTTGACTATATATGACGAGTTTTAATTTATATGCATATTATACCTTTCGGAAAATGTGAATAAGCAAATTTGTAATAAAGGAACATTAACTCCAAAGAGTGAAATTTGTTCAAATATAGTTTTATCAATGAGAAAATATGTAATTTGAAATATACCAGCATTCATATGTAGATAATACATTAATGCAAATATATATGATTCTAATATATTATCAAGAACTTGTATTAGAGCTGAGAAATTAGCCATGCCAGACAGCACTATGGCCTATTCTTGTCAGCTTCGACGCCACCATATTGAGCGTTTCCTAACTAATTGGATATACATTTCTAAAATACATTCCAAACATGTGAGACAAGTAATTAATGCTTGCATATACACAGAACGAAGAAAAATAATTTTATCCAGAATTTTTATAATTGAAATAGGCTATTTTATTTTATTGTGGAAGAATGACTATAGGTCAAAAATAGATAGGAAATATATTACTCTGAACTTTAAATACAGAGGAATTTTAGACAGATTTGAGGCGAAAGTGAGACGCAGAAAATACTAGATAAATTTTTGCTAATTTTTAGACAAATTCCTAATAGTAAAAAAAAGATTTCTGCACAGTTTAATATTTCATTTAGCAAATGGTTTTATCCCGATTTTATTTTATTTTTTATTATTTTATTTGAGCAATATTAGTAGACTTTGAGCAAACGACTTTATCTCGGAGAATTCGATGCAATAAGAAATATATATTGTTGAATAATATAAGAAAATTTAAAAAACTAAATAAGGCGCATATTATGCATAATATTAATTAAACATCGAAAGCTGACTGTGTGCCAAAATATAGTAGCAAAATATTAGAAACTATACAGGGAATGTAATTTATCTTCCGCATACTTGCTTCATTTCTTAGTTATATTTTTTCAAAGCATTGCATTTTATCCCAACCAACTTCTTGAAGCACTATCTGGAATTCTATCAATGATTTTTATTTATAATTTTAGATTTGTCCTCCTAATGGTTCTATGGAAGAATATACAATAAAAATGTATCAGGAGAAAGAGTATAAAAAATTGGATGAATACAAGCGACAACCTTTCACATAGATTCTTTTTTTTCCCCTTAAAGAAGCAAGACAAAACGAAAAATGATAATTTGGTCGTTAATATGCAAATTGCATGGATTTTTGAATCCGAACAAGTCAAACAATAAAAAGGAAGGAATTATGACTTTTTTGGTTGAAAGAATTACAAACACCGGCAAATAATATAAAAAAATTCGGCTTTTTCACAGAACGAAAAGAATAAGAAGTTGAATATTCCTTTCATTCCTTATTTTATTTTTTATATGTATTATGATATAAATAATCATTAGAATAAAAGGAAGGAAAACAATTAATATGATGTTTATATTATATATATTTAAATTTCAGAAAAAAATGAAATGAGTTGATTTCACTGATTTCTTGCTTCTCCAATTTAATATAAAGTCAAAGAAATAAATTATTTTCTTTCCCAATACAGCACTAAATTAAAATATTTCAACTATTTCTTTTTCTCAAATGAATAAATTCATTATTCTAAGTATAATAAAAATTTCTTAATTAAAACTTAACAACTGCTTAAAGTATTTATATAGTCTTTTCCTTTGAGTTTCATGTAATAAATATAAATATCCGCAAATTCTTCAAGTTTCTAAAGTTTTCAGATATTGAAAAGTTTTTTTAAGGGAAATATTTCAATATTTTCCAACCCACAAATTTTTAAAAATACAATTCGTTACACCAGTAAAAAAAGTTCGGAAAACTTCACAAAATACAAGTTATTTTATAATAAAATGACCTAAATGTTAGACCATTTTTTTTATTAATACGAAATTCGTATTTTTTAATATTAACAATAATTTGAAAATTTATAAATTGTATCCCGTGAAAAACTATATACTGGAAAGAAAAACTATGATAAATAAACTGAAGAAAAAATACTGAAGGATTCACGGCAGCCTATTATATCTATTGAAAAATCTCAATACGAGTTCAACGCAATCAAACTAAATCGAAAATTTGTTCCTTTAAAAGTTCGAAATATAGTTCGAAAATACAATTCTTGTACCCAACAAAGAACTTACTTCCCCAAAATTGACTAAGAATTTTTTT
The DNA here is from genome assembly GCA_026543865.1 of Argiope aurantia. Taxonomy (NCBI): domain Eukaryota; kingdom Metazoa; phylum Arthropoda; class Arachnida; order Araneae; family Araneidae; genus Argiope; species Argiope aurantia. Next base: position 888,128 of record JAPMOR010009325.1, on the reverse strand, counting down.
CATTATTATTATTAAAAGAAAAAAAAACTTGAATGACACTCACCGCTTGCCACGAGCAGCGAACAGAAGGCTGTTAGCAAAGAGCGAAACATAATCCTCCGAAGGAACGGTTATCCCGGAACGCGATAACCCTCTCTATCCGGCAACCTCCGGACGTTGTGTCAGGACTCAACTGTGGGATGTTTACACTCAGAGAGCAAGCGAGCGTCCGGCACAGCGGTGGCGCCACAAGGAATGTTCGAAAAACTCTTCATCTGTCCGTTCAGTTTTCTTTGGATCCGGCATCAATGGAAAAAGGCGAAGACTTTTATTTGTGCTTCGGCCTAGGACCAACATGTCCTACAAGGAGAATATTAGATATTGATTTGTTCTTTGGTTCTCTTAAGGAACCGAAGACAATCTATAGGCAAAAAAGCAGTTTTAATATAATTATTTGGTTCCTCAGTCATAGAAAATCTGTTATTTGGTTCAGTTAGTCATAGATATAATATTGCCCTATAAAAATTTAAAAAATAATGTAATAAGTTCAAATTTTTCACTACGCGGTACGAAATACTTACAGAACATTATATATAATACATAAATAAATGATAAACGCGTTCAAATTTTTCACTATGTGATACGCAATGTTTACAAAATATTAGTTGTAATACATATTATAAATAATTATATTTATATACAATAAAAATAAACATTCAGTTTATATATTTATACGACTCTATAATTTTTGTTCTAGCTGGATTAAATTTGGCACTTAAAAATTAAAGGAACTCTGCTATCTTATGTTGAATTAATTATTATGTAACATTTAAACTTTAATATATTTTTTGGCATTTTAATTCCATTTCTTCGGAAAATTATAACCCACAAAAGTTCTTTCCCACTATCTTAAAACTCAAAACATAACCATTTTATTATGATGGAGTATATTTCTTTTTTTCTTATAAAATTTTTAATAATTTCTTTAATTTTCCTTTATCAATTAATTTGCTGCAATGCTTTTATATTTTTATGATGAAGTTATAACAATAAGAAATTATTAATTTGCTCCAATTTTTTTATATTGTTATGATGAAATTCGAATTAATTTCACTGTTCCATCCAAGCATCCAATCATCTGCTTTTGTTATTTTAAAATTAAAATTAATTCCTTTAAGACCTCCCATTCTAAAATCTGCGAGAATCTAGTTAGAAAAACAAATAAAAGCAAAGGTTTTTGTAATATTTAATAAATGGATTTTAATTTTTTCAATATTTTTATTAATAGAATTCGAGCGGATTCCAAAACATAAAATTTAATATGTATTGCAGGAGCATTTATGTTCATAGAAAATAATTGCTACAATTTATGTACAAAATTGAATATTGTTTGGACCCAGTACAATTCCACACCAATAAATGGACTGAAATGATATTTGGTACACATGATGCATCTAAAATATTTAACTGTAGTATTAAAAAATTGTTAAACCACCATAAAGAATAGAGAAATAGATTTAGATTTTTTCGCAACCATTTTCTTATATCAATACACACAAATTTTTTATATCTTGATTTAAAAAAATAGCAGTTCTAATTTCTTTTAATCAATATTTCAAACTAACTCTCATTTTAATCAATATTTCAAACTAATAAAATCAATTTAAAAACAATGACATTTTCCCTTTAAAATGATGCGCCCATTTTTACTATTTAATTATATCTATGACTTGCGCATTTTTGTCATTTTTTCCATTAATGTAATAAAGTGTATGTGCTAACATTAATATTGATGTTTTCAGATAAATGGTCACTGTTTAAATTAGAATTGAAGGCTCCGAATTATTTTAATGGGCTAAATATACAATAACTGTACGACGAGACGTTACACACATTTTACATTCACTTACATTAATATAGGAAGAATAAACACAAGAATAGTGGTGGGTAGAGCGTCTTACATTTAATGAGAATTTTACTTTTATTGTACATATTGTATTTGCTTTCATTTTGCACTGTTTTTAATATTTGTTAAAAGAAAATACTTCATCAACAAAACGGCTAAAAAGATTCTCAAAGAAATCAAAAATCAAAAATTTATAATGAAATTTTAAATTTGAATGTTGTATTTAAAATATAATTAGCATAAATTTGAAATTCATACTGTAAAATTCAGTTCGAAATGGATACTTTTTGCTGTATTTTTTAAAATGTGTTAAAATTAAAGCATTTTTTTAAAAAAATTGCTGCTTTGAATTTTATTATTATATTTATTATATACTAGCCGCCTTTGGCGACCAGCCGGTTCGCCAGTATTACCGCTCGTTTCAATTTTCAATTAAATACTTTAAGTAACTGGTCTCTTAATAGATTCTCAAACAAAACATTTTTAATCTTCAAATTTTGATAGTCATACCAAACTTATACTGTTGTTTAGATCGTTTCGTTCAATTAACTATATATATTTTGCTAATTTGTTGTCATTTCCGGTAAAACTTCAACTTTAAAGTGGAAATGATGAAATTGCAATTAATATAAAGATATTTTTAATAAAACCAAGCATTTTATTTTAATTATCATCTTTATTGTTATTTATTAATTATTATTATTATTATTATTTAATATGAGTATTGCAAACAGAATCGCTCGGTATTTAAGTCTTATGTGAACTACAAAATATTTTTCACAATTTACGTAATATCTCAAACAATAATTCAACAAAAATTTCTCAGATTCAGCATAAAATTCAGTTTTTAGTTTTGCTTTCAAAAGGATTGAAATGAAATCCATAAAAATATTTTGTTTCGGCCTATAAATATATTTCAAAAATTATGAAGATTAAATTTAATGCAGTGAGGTACCATATTCTGAGAAATATTCTGGACACACCAAATTTTAAATAAATGAATGAATCTTTCTATTTTCCACGATCAACTAAGACTTATTTATGAAGTTTTGAATGTTAAAAATTTAGAAAAACTCAACATTTTCATAATATTAGGCCAATTAATCTTGAGAAACCTGCGTGCTGATTGGCGTACTTTCTTTGAAACGATCGATGGAATATTATCCTTTTTTTATTGAATAGTTATATTCAAATTTTCATAAATCAGTCAGTTTAAGTGATTGATTTAGTTGATTGGGAATTAACTCTTTTTATTTAAAATATTAGTGCTTCAAGAACATTTTTTTATTCATGATTTCCACAGCAGAAGCTTTATGTAAAATCAAAAATTCGCTATTTATTAGAGCATTTATTGAATCGAGTTACATAAAATATAATCATTTTCCATTTATACCATTTTAGCAGATCTGTGTCTTACTAAAGGTTTACAAATTAGATGTGTGGTCGTGATTTGAATGGATATCATGTTCATATTAAACAACATTGGCCTTAAAATAAAACTAATTTATTGGATTAATAATATAGAGAGTAAAAAGATCATAAAATAATTTTTATTGAAAATTATTTTTTAGAAAAAATAATATTTCATATTTGTTTCATTTCCTACAGACACGTGCCGAAAATTATATTTTTGCAGATTTCATTTTCAAAAAGATTTAATTTATATTTAGTTGGAGCTTTAATCAATGTGATGGCAACACTTTGAAAAAAAAGCTAATTTTTTTCCATGAATGCGAAGCGTGCTCGTGCAGCTTAAATTTTATTTTTATTTTGTACGAAAAAAATTGTCGAAAAATATAGTTAAAATATTTATTTAAAAAATCATTAAAAATAGAAATTTAATTCTAATGTTAAAACATTGGTATCATTTAAAAGATAAATGTTTGATCTTTAACTTCATGTAAAAATATTTTTTGTGCGGTAATATTTTCGGAAGTTATAGCAGAAGCACGCCAAAATTTCGCTTAATTTTTAAATAAATAAAATTCTAATTAAAAATTCGAAAAATAACCCCCAGGTGCACATTCCGGGCCTCCAAGGTATACACGTGCCAAATTCGGTAGCTGTAAGTTGAATGGTCTGGCCTGTAGAGCGCCAACACACACACACACACACATACACACATTGAGCTTTATTATAAGTATAGATAGATAGATAGATTGTTTTCTATTATATCAGAATCACTGATATAAAAAAAATAATATTCTCAATAATAATTCTTTGATATTGGATTATTGTTGAGTGAGAGAATTATTCACTATCATATAAAATACTCTTGGCATAAAATTCTATAGATGTAAGGCGTATGAAAACTCAAGAAAATGTCTGGAAAGATAACGCTTTTTTACTAAATAATTTTTAGATTCACATACTTGTGTTTAATCGATAGTTAAACACATTTTTACTCTATTTACTTATATCTTTAGATATATTTGAAGAAAAAAAATTTGATGAATCAAGGCAATATAGTTTTAATCTTAATAATCTAGACTAGAATTTCAGATTCGATAAGGTGTCATTGGTTTTTCAATAATTATTAAAACTGCGACACAATTAGATTATCTTAAGTGTAATGCTTAAAACTTGCAAATGTAATAAATTTTTCTTCTAAAAATAATAGTTAGAAATAGGAGATAAGAGAGGTGGGAGACGGAACCTTTATTACAAAGATAATTTTGCAGGGGTCCTTTCCACTGATTTTCTTTAATTTTCAGAAATCTAAATATATAAGGGTATTTGTTACATTTAAATTACAATTATTTCGAATCAAATACTACCAAGTAAGTCTAGAATTTTTTTTACCTGATTATATAAAGAAAAAACAGTAAAAAATTTACATAGATGAAACTTCATAAGATGTTAATATTTGATAATTTAGAAGATAATTTATCTAAACTCGAAATGTAATAAATTTACCTTCTTTTTTTATTCAAAATGTCAACTGGCTTTATATAGTGTTTAAAAAATGCATACAAAAACAAAGTCTCACCATTTGTTTTCTTTTGACTGTTGTGTTAAAATTAATATATAAAAACCTAAACAATCATCAGTGCCATCCTTTTTAGCTTCTGCTTTACCTCCATACTTTCCTAAAAAATGCCGAGTAAAATAAGGAAGTTTTAACTACGTTCGTCACTAGATTTCACTGTCATATTTCCATTTGTCAGATGGAAATCCTATTTTCAAGAAACTGAATAATTCTGCATCGTGGATTATTGAAGACAAGTCGCAAATAAGTCTTTAACTATTTCTCATACATTTATTACCCATTTTTAACCAAACACCAATATAGCACAGGTTTCATTTACTATATTACGAAACGCACAATTCTTATAAGTAAAAGTCTCAACATTCATAGTGTTCATAGCCTTGACTATATCCATAATTGGAAGATAAGAGAGGAGGAAGACCGCATCTTTATTACAAAGATAATTTTTCATGGGCCCTTTCCGCTGATTTTCTTTAATTTTTATAAATATAAATATACAAGTGCATTTGTTACATTTAAACTATAATTATTTAAAATTAAATATTACCAAGCGAGTCTAGAATTTTTTCTCACCTGGTATATATAAAACAGTAAAAAATTAATTTGCATAAATAAAATCTCATAAGATGTTAATATTCGATAATTTTTATCTACGCCCTGCCTAAAATATTTTAAAATATTAGATGCTTAAACATAATTTATTAAATCTTTCTATTTATTTATTGACGTATAATATTTCTTTGCAGCAATTTACAGTAGTCCATTTTATGATGTCGAGGTATATTAAATCTGCACTCTATACATTATTGAACACCGAAGCCTGGAAATGGGAAGCAATATATTACTGTAGAAATTCAATATCATGAAAGAGTTAATCTTCTTAGGAGTACGCCTGATTCATTGATAATCTATGGATATTGAGATTGAAATAAATCACTGAAATACATCACAATTAAAGTTACCAGACACTTCGACAGTTCAGACACTCTCGAGTTCAGATTGGTCCCATATAATTTGACTTATACATAATATTTAAATATTCCATAATAAATAATAAAGATAAACTTGATTTAATAAAATAAATATTGCATTCTGAGAAATTCCATTATCTAGGATATTCTGCTTTTACATAAAAAAAATGTTGAATTATTTATCATAATTCGTTTGAATATTATTAAATACAACCAACATTACAAATAATTTTTAGTAGCAGATCGCTTAATGTTTAATTTCAATTAAATCTCTAAAGCATAACAACATGTCAGTTTTATCAAAGTACTTTTAAGCTCCAAATTGTGACATTAAATCCATGTTGTTTTAGTAAAATTTAACCTATTCAGTTTATTAGAGTGAAGTCCAGGAATATCAGATTAGATTAAAACTGAAACTTCTGGGAAATCTGCTTCAAACTGTCCCGTTCTTTTTTGCGGTAATCCATTTCGCTTTTCAATTTGTTTTGCAAAAAAATCAAAGTTTTTCTTCCTTATATTTTAAAAATAGTAGAACATTTCGTATTTGCGTGTTTGATGAAACAAAGTAGGTGGCTCGAATTTCATTGCAATAATGAAATTTACTTTTGAAAATAACACAATATATATATATTTAAAAATTAACAAAATTCAAGAAAAAATTACATAAAAAATAAATTTTAACAATTAAAAATATTAATTTTGTTTATTTTGAAATGAAATAAAAATTTATTTTGAGCATTAAATCTTTCTGGAATTATCGTGAAAAAAATTCCAAAATTTTGTAAATTATAAACTAAGAAAAATCCAAACCTCCAACAAATTTGATAGTTTCTGATCAAACAGTGTGTCCAGAGCGATAATACACATACTGTTTGTGCGGAGTGTGCATAAATTTGTGCATTCAATCAAACCACAATCCTTACACGAGGAAGTTAAGGATAAGAATCTAGCAATCTGTGCTGCTGGTGTCTGAACAGTGAAACAGGTTAGGGCAATACAAATGGCATACCGTTGGCGATTGAATCGCACCAGTGGGATACCGTTGGCAATTGAATCGCACAAGTGGGATACCGTTGACGATTGAATCGCACAAGTGGGTACCGTTGGTAATTAGATCATACAAGTTGGTGTCGTTGGTGGTTGGGCAATACAAAAGGATACTGTCTGAGATTTTCTCTGGGAGTATCCTAGAGAAAATCCCAGACAATGCCAAGAAAAAAAATTATAAGCTTGCCCGAAGTTTAAAGTCGAATATGAAAGGTGGTGAATATAACAATAATATGATAGGAGCGCTTTGTTCTTGCTAAGCAGCTGGTGAAGAATAAAGATGAAAACAATATGGACTAAACACAACTTAATTTCTCCACGTTACTTCTAAAATATTCAGACATTCCATATTTTCCACTTATGGTTCAGATCTTTTTTAAATGTCTTGAATGTACTGGTTATTGCTCAGAAAACCTCAAGGTTTTAATCATCATAAATTCTGTAATTATTCTAAACAAATTTTTGCAAAACCAATGAAAGTGATATTTCGGAAAATTTCTTCCATACTTATTTTTTAAAGATTATTTTCTTTCCCCAGCATAAAAATTGCTAATTTTTGAAAAACATTGCCATGGGTGCTCAGATATTTAGTTTCGTCTATCGTTGGTGGTCGATTGAAACATCCATCTATCTATATATCCATTGCCCCCCGTCACGTCTTACTTTCCATTGTTCCATAAGGTTTTTTTTTCGTTCTATTTTGTTTAGTAGAATGTGAAAAAGACCAATATGCAATTTGAATATTTTTTTGCTTTCTTGGAATCAAAATTTGACACGGGATTAATTTTAATAAACAGATCATATATTTAATTTCACATTTCTATGTTGCTGGGTTTTTAAACTATCGAACATGCGTACAAATGTACATAGCGAAAAATTATTAACCCGTACTAGAAATTAGTTCCTAATTTTATAAGAAATTTTTTAAATGTTTAATCATTTCACCAAATTTTATCCATTTAGCCCTTTACATAGTTGTCATGCTTGGTATTAGAAGATCTATACAGACATCCTTTGAATGGATTTTAAGCAAAATTGTTTATAAAGCTAAAAAAAAATCTTCAAAGATCAAACACCAAATTCTATTTGTTGAATTCAAATTGTTTTTGACTTATGTTCACAGACAGACCAGACAAACGCAATTCATAATTTTATTTAATCATTACAAAATTTTTCGTTACATAATTTTTTACGAGCATTTTTTTTAATTCTTTATTAATTTTATTAAATAAATTACGAATTAGTTTAATTTATTCCATTCAATTTTTTTTTATTTAAACGCCTTAGACCACAGGCGAAAAATATGGAAAATTCAAAACGCTTGGGATAATAAAGAACTATTTAAATTTGGATCCCAAGTAAAGAATTATGCCATTATTTGCCAATGAAGGGCTATTTTATGGGGCCTTCGGGATTACATCTGGAATATTTTCATAAAATCACGTTTTTCTTCCTTGTCAGTTTTAGTAAAAAGAAGGCAATAAGAAAAAAGGATATAATATAAAGGAAAGGAGGAAAAAAAGTGTAAATGAATTATATTTTTTTTCTCTACTTAAATTGCGTAATATTAAGCAAGAATGTTATTTTGCTTATGAATAATAAAGGTAAGTTATTTTTTTCATGTTCCGTGTTTGGTTTTAAATGTATCCCTTTATTTCTTATTTGGTATGACTTTTAAAAACGTGACATAGTACAAAAAGAACTAAGCCAGTTAAAAAGGAAGGAAAAAAAATAGTAATAGATAAAGTAATCATAATTTTATTCTATGGCTTTTTTTTATTTTTAAGCAAAACAGCAAATTTAAATATATTTTGGAAAACATTTTACATGGAACGTGCAAATAAAATTAACTAATAGAATTGAATTTATAATTCAGTTTTTCAAATTTAAGATTTATTCTTAAAATTTTACTTTTAAACAACGTTTTTCCGTTTTTTAAGGTTAATAAGTTTTGTATGTTCCACTGCAAAAGTTAATTTCAATCATATTTAAGAAATGATTCCTAATAGTATAAAGCATAATCTGTTTTACTGTTAAATATTCAGCCATTTTTCATCATTATCTTTTCCAGTGAGATTGTAATAATGACAATTTTCTCCTTAATAGATGCCAAGCCGTTAATTTATTGTAGATGCTACATTTTATACAGCATATCCTAAAAAAATAGCTATGCGTACAACAGAGAACATATACTTGACTAGATATTTAGAGATAGATACACAGGGTGTCCCAAAATATCTGGTTAAAATGCAAAGGCTAGACACAGATGCCCAAAATAAGCATATTTTATATTATAATTGAATGATTGAGAAAATCAAGCATTTAAATCTGTAAGAAAGGTAACAACAACAGAAAAATAAAGAAAAACATAGTTGAAGATCGAAGATATATATAAACAGATAATTTTTTTTCTATTGCAGATGCTAAAAAGAACGGACTCTAACAAAAGAAGCAACATTCACAGAGACAGCATATTAACTCGTCTACTTTAATAAAAATCATCTGACACGCTACGCATATATCCAACAACAAATCTCAGTAAAATTTCATGGGACTTTTACCGGTCATGCTCATAATGTGGCAGAGAAGAAATTTATTCATGTCAAACGTGCTGATCGGGACAACACTGGAACCAGTTCATCTTGTTCTATCCTTGTAAGACATAATTAGCGTTTAGGTAACAGTTAACATTTTTGTCGAAATGATCTCCGATTTCCTCCTACTTGAATTGCATTTACTTGTTACGAGTTGAAGAAATATTGGTAAGAAATTCCAAAATACTGTGTTTCGACAGTGTTTTCCTATCTCCAGCAATTATCTTATTGAACAATGGCAATGCTTGGTTGTGTAAACTGTTAGATAGAGTTTATGGTACGATGGAAGATGTGCTTAGTGGAGATACTCTATGCCATTGCTATGTTCTATAACGATGATGAAAATGCTGCCTGAATGTATAACGAACATATTTAGAATATTATACAGGCAGTTTTATTCCTTCATAATTGTCTGTGATGAGACAAAAATGCTAATAAAATACTGATGAGAACGTTGGAATAGACTAATTTTATTAGTACAAACATTGAAATGCTTGATGAATTTGTTGAAATTTAATTTTGGTGTTATGTGGAAAAGAACTTTTCAATAAGAATTAATAATACAAATTTCGGTCACAGGATAAAGGTCGCAAAAAAACCCTCTTATTTAAAACACAAACATACATTTAATCGCATCTTTCTTCAACGAACATTCCATTCGCATCAATCCCTTCTTGAAAGCTTGTTGAAGTGTTAAGAGTAGTGTGGAGAATGCAGTAACAAGGCATATTAGAAGCGTTCGATTTAAGCAGAATCCGCCTGTTTTCTCCACAGACACAATCATTTAGCAATCTTTACAAGCAGAAAACGTAGGGATTCAAGTTCAGAGAATGAGGATGAGGATGACAGGCTGTCTCAAAATTTTTTAGGCATTTCCAAATATGACACGAAGCAGTTATATCATTTTTTTACGAAGCAGTTATATCATTTTTATTAACTTCTCAAAAAGAAATTCTACGCATACCTAGCTCTCTCACATGCGACCTTTAAAATTGAACATAGCAATAAATATTTCCCGTTTGTAGAAAAATCATGAACTAATTCTGACGAAATTTTTCACACTTTACATGATTACTCGGCATTATCTTGCAATTGTTGAAAACATTAGCCTTATTCAGAGAATGAAATATGGATTATTTTTGGTCGATGTCATAAAGTTTCCTTTCTAATATCTTAAAGCTATTAAAATGTTTAAATGCACTTCCAGCTTAATGAGAATGTAATTTCTTAAGTTTAATATTTCTTCTACGAAGAAGTAGCAGTTTTTTTGAAGCTGATGAATGATTTGTTGATCATCGGTATCAATGTTCACTTTTTCAAATATCTGGCAAGTTATAAATTGTTCAATTGATTCTGCTAGAGAATATTTCAGGATTTCTCAGAACTGCGCAGTTTTAAATTTTCATCATGCATACATTTTGCGCTTTACAATATCAAAACATTTTTATCTTTTTTTTCCAATAGATATAAGATTTAATTATCTTTCATACCCTTTTTTTCCTATTTTAATATGAAAAACTGGCGTTGAAGTTTTATACCGAATTTCTTTGACCTCAATAGTGAGATGCCTTCATAATCTTCAATGAGATTTTGATTCGTACATATCTAAGCTCCTTTTATATCCTAATCCAATTAGAATAGGTGAATACATCTCCAAATGTTTATAGAATAATGCAGCATTCGGAGATATCCCATTTTAGCTGTCTATAATGGGACATTTAGTCCAATTTCTATTTTTAGCAATATTTCCAGCTTCTGAAGAAAACAAAGTAATCATCAAAAGTAAAAAGGACAAAATTAACTAAAAGCTGACTTTAGAAACTTAAGCATGCTAGAGAAGAAAACTGTAGTGAAAAGCGCACAGTGGATATCAAATTCAATTTCTTAGAGTGTGCTTTGCTTGCAAATTGCAGCGTATTATTGCTCTCAAAGCATTCCGATTCGGTTCTATTGTTGGCATCTTTTGAGATACTTGCTGGCACTTAAAAGAAATTATCAAAACTAATATAATTAGAAGTAATTGCCTTTCAAATTATAATATATGAATATGACATGCATATGAAGAGCAAACATCTTGGAAAAAAATGCACAATCATATGCTAATTCATAAACAACTTTGGACATCACCTACAAGGAATATAAAATTAATTTTTATTCATAATACATGAAAAACGCTATCTAGGGGATCAAGATTTAAACTACTTTTTCCCAATTTTCTTCACTATATGGCCCATATGAAACGTAAATCAAGTTTCAATGAAATTCATCAGCCATAACGATTTCCACATTGGTCACTTATAATAATTACCCTGCATATTTTTTATTAAATTTGCACATGAAAATGTATTTATAGTGGTCAAATGAATATTTATATTTAATACTAAGGCTAAGGAAATGGATGAAAAGCTCAACGACTAGTTATTGTTGTTTGACAAAATTATTTGAATCGCAGGTCGTCAAATTACTATTAAGTTATTGTGAGTAATTCCAGCCAAATACTATTTCTCCCGGCAGTATGTCGACGATATACGAATCGATGCAACTGCGTCTACTGTTCGAAATTTCGAATCCTCGCGGGGAAAGACGATTAATGCCAGGGGACTGATGTTCTAAATAGCGGTTATATTCCCTTAAATGTATATTCTGAACAGTGGCTTCTATCCTAATCCATTCATATTCCATAATCCATTCTTCCACATTCCATTCATAATTTCCATAACAAAAAATCTTCGTATGTGAACTCCATCCACATGCCTTCTTTTTGAGACACCGTGTATACACATTTTAAATAGAGATGAGTGAGCTAACTATTTTCGAAAGCGTTTAATATAAAATTAAATTTTATTTTTTCTTTAAAGTATTTTAAAATAAAGCACAGTAATTTAGTTTATCTATTGATCAAAAGGGCTAAATACGTGAAATCAGTGATGAAATATAATATATTGATTATGAAATGATAAGAATAGTACATCAATTTCAATAACTAATCACTTTAAAGTAAAATATTTTTGTAGACTTTCAATTATTAATTGAAAATAAAGGATTGATAAAAGATTAATTTGTTAACGGTTTAATTGAATAAAGGACTGATTTGTTAAATACCTGGGCATATCTAGGGATTGCAATACCGGTATTTTGAACCATTTGTACAATTTTGCAATACCGGTATTGACAAGTTTAAATACCGGTTTTTCGGTATTTACTAGACATTTTTAAATTTGTCCTCACTATATGTTCAGGGATCTCCAACATAGCAAAATAGTATACGTTTTTGCTTTTATGTCTTCCTAACGAGTCAAATTAATTAGCTAATTAATGGCTTAATTAATTGCTTAAATCTAAGTTAGCGAAACATGGATTATCCCTGAAAGAAGATATTGTATTCATAACGTATAATGGAGCAGCAGTTATGAAAAACGCTGGAAAGTTGATTGGTGAAAATCAGCAATTGTGCTATGCTCATGGAATTCAATTAGGAGTAATAGATGTATTATACCAAAAAAAATAAAGAACAGTAGAATCCAAATAATGTGTATATAGAAACTTCGCATTCCAACTTTGAAGAGAGTAAGAGTGTTAGTGAAATTGACAATGAAGATGATGACAATGCAATTGTTGAAGATATTGCTAATGAGGATGAAATATTAACCCATCAAGAATTGCATCCTATGATTTGTATTTAAACTTTCCCCTAAAAAAAATGATATATTACTAAAATATAAACTAACTGAAAATAAAACAGAATATATGTTAATACTAGATTCTAAAACACGTTGGAACAGTTTACTCCTAATGATGGAATGATTTTTGAAACTGAGAAATCCAATGCAAAGAGCAATCATCGATTTAAACCCGTAAATTAATTTTTCAGCTAGTGAATTCGACTTAATATCCAGAACTATATCAGCTCTACTTCCAATAAAACTGACTATTGCAGAACTATATCAGCTCTACTTCCAATAAAACTGACTATTGAGACGTTATGTCAGAGATATTCTAATTTATTAACAGCTAATGCAAAAATAAATTTCATGTTTCAGTCACTGAAAGAAAAGCACACATCACTATCTGAAGAATTGTTTATTACATTGAAAAATCGCACAGAAAAAAGGCATACTGAAATAGAAAATGTCTTACGGTTTTTACGTAATTATAATGATTTAAAAAATGAATATGAAAAAGAAGAAAAGAGACTAACCAATACAAATCTGATCAAGTTTATAGTAAATTTTCTTAAGGTGTACGTACACAATTTTTACTTAAAACACTTAAAACTTCGAAAATCGTTCAAAATATCGAATATTTTTTATTGATTATGAATGTTCTCTGATCCTTTAGCTTTCAAACGATACTAAGATGTTGTCAATATTTGGAATAATATATATCGAGTCATAATTATTTTTTTGCGGTACTTTTATTAAAAACTGTAGTTTCGGTTTTTTGTTTTAAAACTCATTTTATGAAGAATGATATTTTTCCACTATGTTGCTTCATTTATACAATCATAACTCAACAAGAAATTAACCAAATACAATTATTATTTATATATCAAAATAATCTGTATAAAACAATGAATGTTTTGTGCCTCAATCAAAGTTAAATTTATAGAAATAAATTGTTAATTGTTATTTAAAAGTTTAATTATAGAAAAAAATCTCGCCTTTATTCATCAATGATGAAAAAATTGTTAAAAAAACTATAATTTTATACCTTGATTGAGGCAGACAACATGAAGACAAATATTAGGCATAATTTGGGTGTCTGTACAAATTTGAATTTAAGATATCTTGTTTCAAAAAATATTCTAATCAGCTGATTAAATATTAAATTTATTAATAATTAGTGTAATATGGTTTTTCCTCACTGAAATCAGTTTAAACATATATTAATGACCTACTGTGAAAAAACTGGATTTTTAAAGTTAAAATTTGAAAATAAAAATTTCAAGTGTGTACGTATACCTTAAAATTTTTTACCCACAAACAGAAAAATTCTGTTCAGTTATAGAAGATTATGATGGCACTAATTTCGCTAGTGAAAAGGAATTGTCTTTTGAATAAAAATTAGAATTAGCGATAAATAAAAAAATTCAGCGAAACAAAATACAATACAGAAATCAGCTATATCCCAAAATTTCCGACGAGAAATCGATTTATTTGATGGGGGATTTAGAGGTAAATACTTAGAAAAAATATATCGCGTATTGCTAACAGTACCACCCACTAGCGTAGATGTCTCAAGAGCGTTTTCGACAGCTGGTCGTTTTTGCACAAAATTACTTTTCAGGCTTAATGACAGTACAATTGATGCATTATGTTTTTTTAAGATCACATTTCAAAAATTTGTAATAGTACCACAGACTCAATACTGATATTTACACTTTTTTGTTATTTAAATATGTAAGATGTTCCTTTATTTTTTTGTGATTCTTTATATGCTGTTATAATTTATAAGTTGCAAATTATTTTTTGTGATATTTACGCTCTCTAATAAAACTGGCAAGTAAAACAAAGAAACACCTTTGTTTTCTTTTTTTTTTCTAAAATTTCTCAGTACCGGTATTAAAACCGGTATTAAGATCTATAAAATACCGAATACCGGCATTGAAATTTTGGTCCGATATTGCAATCCTAGGCATATCATATGCCTTTTATCATTAATGCTTATTACAAATCTTCAGCAGAAAAGAGAAACGCTTATTATTTTTTTTACTGGGTTTAGTTTTATTTATATGCCTCCAATTTATCTACATTTTTTCATATAAAATCTTGTTAATATATAATGTAGAAAATATTGATTTGTTTGTAAAATCGTAACAAGTCTAAATTGAATTAGTATTGCAATGGGAATTTTATATTCAACATGCGTTTAAGTAAATTCGACAGACGGTGGAAAAATGTAATAGATAAACCTACTGCTAAAATTCCACCAATTTTAAACATAATTAAATTATGTTCTAAAACGATGATGAACAACTCATCTGAGAATTTTGTATTTAAAATTCTATAAAATGATTTTATTATCTGTTCTATGCTAATTTCGTAGTAAAAAAAATAACGACGTACAACTTGGAATAGTTTAGCGTCGCTAATTTTGTCAATTATGTCAGACATTTATATTTGCCAATGCATCAAACATTTAGAAGCTCGTTAATTTTAATGAAAATATTTTCGTTTTTAATTTTAATAATTTATGTATTTAAATATTGCGAAACAGAAATCCGATTTTAATGGATTAAAGAATTTTTAATACGTTTCAAATTATAATAGCAATCATTATATTTTAATTTCAAACTACTGATAAATTAGATTTTTAGAATTTATTCATATCAACATTCGTAAAACAGTGCTAAGATTATTTTGAAATGGATGGATGTCGTAGTTTTAAACCATGGTCAAATGACGAGAACGGCACCTGAGTTGCGACACCCCTCAAACATCCATATGACACTAGCTGAAAGATATTTGGCCACAGTGGATTTACGCGCATGAGACCTATTAACTAGGTGGTTTTCCGGGTCTCGAAGCTGAAATCTAACCACCAGGTTCACCGAGACTCCTTGATTATTTTATAATATATTAACGTGTAGTATATATTATATATTTTAATCACGTTAGTATTTTCAATAAAATATTAAAGTAACATAGCTTTAGAATTTGACGTCATAGTGATAGAACCCAGGCACATAAGTCAAGCAGCAATACCTATTTCCATTTTTAGAAATTTTAAGAATTTGTAAGGCTTGTAATTTTTGTAACAATTAACCAATGTTTTTGATAAATTTTCACTCCTGGAATATCAGTGAAATAATTTTTCCCCTCGTAAAATTTGAAGCATTGAGATCCACATGAATCAATGCCTGTTAAAAACGATGATATTAAAAAAAAAAAGAGAGAGAGAGAAAAAGCGTGACATAATTTATTTGACCATAATTGGTTGAATACCTGATTTGAGATGAAGATATGAAATATGTGATAATTAAAATGTAAAATCTAATTTGAGGCCAGGTACAATTGAATTACATTTTTTAATTGCTAAATTCTTGCAAGATTTACTTTATTTTCAAATTCATCTTTTATGGAGCCTCATTAATATTTAATATTAAAGAGACTGACTTTTCCACTTCCATCATTTTCACATCAAATTCTAAAGTTGTTATTTTTACATTTCATTGCAAATATTAATGTAATTGAAAAATATAAATTATACTGCATGCTAATATATTTTAATAACAAGGTTAAAAAAGCATAGCAAAAATCATTTAAGCAATGCTGATAAAAATTGCAAAAATATAAAAATGAAGCATTTCGAATTAGAATTAAAATTCCAAACGTATGTTCATTAGGTATAAAAAAAAGCAAGTTTTTTTTGAATTTTTTATTGTTTAACTGATAAAAAATGTCAAACAAATCGTCTATTTCTGTTTTATTAATTTTATTAATAAACAAACTGCATTTTTAATATTTATCAGAAAAAAATAAGATAAATTCCATTAAGGTTTAAATAAAATGAAAATCTATTTTATTTATAATGTATATTTCATTAAATCATGGATTCTATCACAACTGTCATAATCTAACATTCATAAATTATATTTTATTCTTAACTATTATTAGTGACCGACGGAACTTTAGTATCTTTGATTTTGCTGGTTGATGTTTAGTAATTTTGACTGTTTCGCAAAATAGGGAAAACTTCCTATTTTTATTTCCAATTACTCTATTTTTAATTTACTAAGATTGATAAAATGCAGTAGTGCAGAATTTGTTTCTTCATAATATAATAAATCAGGCCGACGTCCTTGCATAAGGGTAGCGTGTCTTCCCCGTGACCAGGGAGTCTTAGGTTCTAGTCCCGGTTCGGACATGGTTGTTCTTTTGTCTTCTATCTGTAAGGTGTGTGAATGTGCCCCCCCCCCTTGTAGAAAGGGATTGTGCAAGCGAATGTGACGTATAAAGTAGCTAAGTCGTTCTGTTGGCCCTAGTTGATGCTACTGAAAATACAAGAGACGCTCACTCGGCTGGTAATTAACTGTCAGCGTGCTTGTAAAAGTGCCATAAGTCACAACAACATATTAAATTGATTAAAATTAAAATAATTAAAAACAAACTTCTGAGCAATTGATTTTTTTTCTGTAAATTTGGAGTTCTGGATGCTTCTAACATTCAAAAGCTGTAAAATTCTTTAAAGTGATCATTACTTAGCAATTTACATGAAAAAAATTCTGCTTAGCCCCTTTTGATTCAAAAAGAATTTCTGTACAAGATGGATAAAACAATTTGTTCAAAAAATATTAATTTGAAATTTATAAATATGAGCTTGACTACTAATGGTTCTGTCTCTATTAAACAGAAGGCACAAACATATTACAAACTTGTTTCATATGAAATGTTAAACTTCTTACGCAAGACGAAGTCTTTAAACAGCTTTCGTCACAAAAATGGATGCACAACTTCGGCGTGAGCAATGTTGCGGAATCGTATTATGACCGCACTTAAGCACCTATTATCATCATGATGCTGAAATTCAGATTAAGATGTAATGTTTGCTGAGACACAGCGTGATACTTATGACGTATGATCATGTGGTAAATATGACGAAACGAATTTGTCATGAATGTGTACAGAGATAACCATTATGTATTAAGGTCATTAGGTCAGAAAGTCAGGTAATGTCAGAAACGGCATATTTGTAACAAGAGTGACTTCACTTCCAAAAATCAATTTTCCAAAAGTTAAAAGAAGTGAAAAAAGGAGGGATGGATTTGAAAGTTTTATTTTTATATCGTCATTGAAAAACACTTAACAGCAATTCTCTTTAAATGTGATATCACATGCATCATATAATGTTATCTGCTAAGCATCATTAAGGAACTTTTCAGAATCCTTTACGTGTTCTTTATTTGAGAGCATAGAAATGAGAAATTTACTTATTTATACCAATCTTGGTCACCATTATCTTGTGCTCATATCTGCGATTTTTACAAAAAATTGGCAGTGATTCTCTTTGCTTTATATCGATATTTTATTTCTGCTCATTTGCCTAATACTCCTTTCTGCAATTATGAAATAGCAACACGAGGAATCGTGAATAAGTGTCAGGGGAATAAGTAGAATACTTGAAACGATCTCTCTTCATATGCTGTTTATATTTGCGATTACTCCTATTTATAATACTACATTTCATATTCCTATAAAATTTCTGATAACTAATTCACCGCCTTCAGCGACTAGCTATTCGTCCTCTAAATTAATATTAATAAAGCCTTGTAAACAATCTTTGAAGATATACATGGTATCTCAACTAAATAAAGGAGCGCCCGGAATTATTTTCATTTAAAAAAAATACAGACTAGATGTGATTTGTTAATTATTACTTACAAAATGGCAATTTTAAGAGAAATCAATGTTGGTTTTTTAGGCAAGTTTGTATTAGTTCTTCCGAATTGAGATCGCTTTCAAAAAATATTTTTTCGCTATTAAGAATAAAATGCAAAGAAGGAAGGCGACCAGTAATACAAGTGTTATGCAACCAAATATTAGGAAAATTAGTACAGTGATAAGTGTTGGAAAATTCTGAAATATTTTTTTTTACAGGTGAGAATTTACAATTAGTTAATTATTTGGCTATCTTTTTTTAAAAAGACCGACAGCGGTCATGCTATCATTAATTTTCCCGGGAATTATGAAACAAGCGAAAGTGATCGAATTTTTTGTATATTCTCAATAAATTAAATTATACATTATAAATCGTATCCTATTGGAGAACTATAGTTACGAACTAGCCTATAAGCGTACAGTCTCTTGAGAATTCATCACTGGCGTGCAATTATAACATGAACACCACAACACCAAATGCGTATTTTGGACATTTTTTTTGATGATTAGAACCAATTTGAGACCCATAATTATAACTACTATCATAAAATAACATTAAATTTTATATATGTAAGTCACTACGGTTTTGAGTTCTCGTACATATATGAAAAATTACTGATCTAAAGTATGCATTTAATTCCTTGATGGATTTGGTTAAACAATCCGATACATATCAACACACAAAATATTAAATGTGTATTAAATTTTGTCTATCTAGCGCTCTTTAATTTGTATTAACATTATAGTTTCATTACAGTCTTTATATTATAGTAATAGTTATATTCGGACTGGGGAATAAAAACATTTTCTGAATGGATTCCATTCAACATTTGATAGAAATTTGCTACTGTGTTGTAAAGATCATGCCCCAGAATTCATCCATCTAGTTCACATAATTTTTAATTTATCACGTTCACAGATATACTAGCATAACTTGAAAAACATGTTTTGTGGATTCAGGCAGGTCTGAAATAAAGATTCGAAAATTTAGATTTCGCATTTTTTGACGTTTATAATATTTCTTTATACTTCGTATACAAAAAAGAAAAATTTCTAACTTACTATAATATAGCATTACCATTTCCACTTATCACGATTTGTCTAATTCTAACATCAAACATTTTGAAATTATAATTGTTGTAGAGAAAAAATATTTATAAATTTGCGAAATCTTTATTTGACCATTCAGAAATTTTTATACAATACAGATAGTAAAAGAAACGACAAAATAACTTTCA
Organism: Argiope aurantia; assembly: GCA_026543865.1. NCBI lineage: Eukaryota > Metazoa > Arthropoda > Arachnida > Araneae > Araneidae > Argiope > Argiope aurantia. The sequence goes on along the minus strand of JAPMOR010009325.1, from coordinate 868,027 downwards.
AAAGACATTTAAATAAGTTTTATTAAACAGACATCAATTGAAAAATACAAAAAATAAAAGGAAAAAAAAACAGCCCTTTATATTTCTTATCGCATTTTTCAATAATCAATACTAACTAATGAATTGGAAGAATAACGTGATTTATCGATCGCAGACAATTTTAAAGAAAACTTTTAATATAATATGCAATTTCTTGTTAGTTCCTACGTTTTGTTTTAAATAAAATTATAGAAACGTTGGAAAAATTCCGAGAAATTTATCAAATATGTGTAGGCGTGTATCAAGGCACAAAGTTCTAGCAGAAAGTGCTTAAAACTAAGAAATTGATTCATAAAAAGGCACGGAAATTATAATGGCATTTTAAAATCTGAAATTTGAAATATGCTTTCAAGAAAATCTGATTGCTTATGTCAGAATCTGAAAAAGCACTTATTGAAAGTTTTTTTTGTAGCACTTGTAGTATTACATTAAAATACAAACTATAGAATGCAATAATTAATACATTCAAATTTTTCCTGGCATAAATCCTACAGCTATGAATTCTACTTCAGAAAATATTTTTGGAAAATAGAGGATGGAAAAATAATGAATTCCTTACACAAATTGCATGAAAATAAAATAAAAACAGATAAATAAAAGAGATTCGAACTTATAATCTGAAACATCAGCCATATGTTAGGACAAAATAAGCACTTCTGCAAATTAGTTACGGTTACCACTTTCTGCATTAAAATTATGATCTTTACTGATAAGTATTATAATTTTTATTTTAATGTGATATTTATTTAATCTGTATTTGAGATTTTTATCTTAATATTTTTAACCATTAGAATCACTATCGCTGCTTATCTTAACACTTTTGAAATAAAGAAGAAATTTTTCAAACCGGCTGGGCCGGTCTGTTGGGAAAAGAGCAAAATTTAGAGCATGCGATGCCTTTTGGCATCTAAAGAAGGCACATGACAGAATATTCCATTCACATCATCCATTCTGCAGGTTCAAAATACGTCCTATCTCTCATTCACCAGACATACATTCTTGCACAATTACCGATATAACAAATTATCAAGGGAATCATCAAAGCACAAAAAGAATTACGAGAACTGCAATGAATTCCATTGCAGAAGATTTTTAAAGTAACAATTCAGACAATTTTTTAAAGCGCGCACCAAAAGTTAAAAATTACAAAAAAAAATAAATATTTTCTGTTCGTATTCACATTAAAAATAAAATTGAAGTTCTTATTAGTAATAAAAAAACTTTTAATTATAATACAAAACTAAATTAAAATCTTTAATAGATATTTTTATCATTTTTAACGTAACATTTTTCATAAAATAGTTGTAGTTCATGTACAACTCGACCATTGCAAAAAGTAGTAAATAAAACAGCATTAGGGTTGCTGGAAGATCATTTCGCTAGGTTGCCATATTGGCGACAAACTCGTGGGGCACACTAAACTGCACTTCAACCATAATATGCGTACACAATAATGAATTTAATACAATCACAATCGGTTTATGCGTAAATGGTTTAATTAAAACAAAATACAACTATAAATTTATGTAAAAAAAAATTCATATAATTCTTGAAAAATATCTATGGAAATAAAATTAATATTAAAAAAGTGTTATTTTTTAAACTTTTTTTAAAGAAGTCTACATGGCTTATGCAATAATATGCTCTGACGTTATTAAATAGAAACGCTAATTAAAAGTATAATTGCAGCTCTAAAAGTCCATTTTAAGGATAATCTATTCTTCCAAAAGTAACCAAGTATTCAATTTAGTTTTAAATTCAAGATCAACATTCAAGTCGAGTCGCAGTTGTCAAATAGTGCAGTAACCTGTAAAATCAATGATTTACAGATTGCTGTATTTGAAAATTTCTGCTTAAAAACATTTTCCCTTATTTGTGTAGATGTAACAATCTAAATTTCACAAAACGCGTTCTTCAGATATTCAGAATTCTTCAGTTCATTTATTTATTTCAGATATGCATACTAATATCGTTTAATATGATTTCAATATAATTTGTTAGCAGCATCATATCATTTAGCATACTTCATGTATGAAGATAAAATAAATTAAAAATCAGATTCAAAAACAAGTTAAGATCAGTATTCAACAATTAAGATAATCACGTGTGTAACTTGGATATTCTATCGAAAAAAACTCGATACATATTTGTAATTTTGTGTTAAAATCACAATTTAACCAACCAGGTGCCATTGTTTGACCCAATTGCTTTCTTAAACATTGGAACAGTAAACCCGTCAGCGGCATTAATGTAATATTTAACATAAGATCTGATTAAAGGCTAGCTGCTCATATCCCAAAGTTCATTAAAGATAAAGAATAAAGACAATATATAATAAAAGAGGAATGTACTCCATGATTATAAAAGCACACCAAAAGTTTAAAATTTGTGTAATTGCATTCTCTCTTAGGAACACATACAAAAAAATAACGTTTTATAAAATGTAAAAACGTCAATGTCTTTTAAATTTAAAAGGATTAGGGTGTGGTTTTCATGCATCAAATCCTCCCTTCCATTTAAAATAATTGCGTGAATGTCTGTCAAACATAAGAAATGGAATTCCGACAATGGGTTAGAATATAAACAAAATAATTGTCCACGTTTCAATTCGTACAACAGTTGGCTAATTCTCCAAACAAATACTATATAATATATAATTTGTATGTTATGTGCGAAGACAAGTAAATTTTAGTAACCGTTTGATAAGATTTCTCATATTTACAAAGGATTAAATGAAATGTAGCCATCTTTTTATTTTCTATAGTTTTCTGTTGATATATCCTGAAAAATCGCAAAAAAGAACATGGTCTAGGAAAGGTACTGAAATTCACTTTAACTATTAGACGCAATATTTGAAACAGCTCTAAAATTCCGTGGGTAATCCTATAGAAAATTTCCTCTCTCTAACCTGAACTTGTGTTGATCAAATGTGCATATACAGATCCAATTTCAAAACTGATTTGTTTCAACTCAAGCATAAAATATTATTGCTTACCAAAGTATTGGGACATTTTTTTAATGATTGTGAAACTTTAATTGCATATAATACTTGAACAAATATAACAAAATGAAATCATTGAATGCGAGACTATTGGCATTTTTTATAATATTTCAAAACAATGAATTCCTTAACATATATCCTATTCGCTTAATACAATTACCTCCAATCTAAAGAAAAAAATAAATTTTTACAGATTTGCATTTTAATATACATATTCCAGAAAATCACAAGTACAGAAACTTATAAATACAACTTCTTTTTAGAAATTGTGTCTCTATTTACATAGTAAAAGGAAGTCAATACTGATATTTATCTTATAGTATACAAGCTGGCTTTTTTTGTTGGGAATAGAAGAAATAAATTTGTTTTAAATTGGATATATATATATATGATTTGGTTTATAAATACTGTAAAAACAGCTAGCAATTCATTAAACAAACAAAAAAAAACATACTTACAAGGAATGAGATATGTGTATCGAACTGAACAGAAAAACGCAAAATTCAGCATCCACTCATTATCGTATCTTTTCTACTTTCAAATGCAAATTGTTTGCACAATTTCAGTTTTTATAAAGTTCACAAAATTACATTTGAAAGCGAGCAAGTTGAGTTAGTTCAATTTTACTTTTTTATACTGTTTAAAAAATAAGGTTTTGCCAAAAACCTTTTAAAAAAAATGTTGTATTCGAATGATCACAGAGTTGTAGCATGAACATCCAACTTTCTCTGCATCGCTGCATGATTAATTGCCACAATCATTGTTGGAAAATTTCACAATTAGCTTTTTAACAGACCCATCTAGAGTGTGAATTCGAAGCATTTGAACTATTCCATTTGGTCACAGTTATATCACTTTATTTCTCAATTTCTGTGCCAATGACGGACTTATATTTCTATTCATAATAACGTTTTAGATTTGTAACTCTTAAACTTAATTGATAGCATTGATAACTTATAGCGTTTTGACCTTGAATAAAGATAGTGAAGTTACTGTATTTTCCATTTGTAAATCAGTAATTAAGTTTCGTTTAAGGATATGCTTCAACTGCAACTTTAATATTGACTTAAAGTACTTCAATCATTCGAATCCAGAATTTCCGACAAAGGAGAGTTTAGCAAGAAATATCACGAAATCAAGGCTAGGTGCAAAGGTGTGATTAGACAAGAAACCGCTGAACTTGCCCTTACTCCATATGCATTTAGCGAAAGGAAATCCGTATATCTTCGAAATTAAAAAATGACTACCCAACAGGAAATTAACAAATAATCTTTGTACGTTTCATTATCGCATTTCAAGTTTCCCTCAAATTAAAGGAATATAGGGAATAAATAAATTACTAGTCATATGAATAAACTAGAATGAATGGGAAAATGTCTAAAATAAATGGACTAGTTAGGTACTCTAAGACAGAACTATGCTTGGACGTCCCGGTGGCCCAGTAGTAAAGTCTAGGGTTAAAATCTGAAAGTTCCTAGCTCTTGAAATTCGAACTCACTTGAAAATAGCCATACAAGTGAGTCACATATCCAAGAGTCTGTGAGAAATACAAGTGAGTCTGATAAACGTTAAAATATCTTTCAATTACTCTTCCGCTGGTGTGGAGCTCAGATTTGAAGAAATTCGGTTGGTTGAATGTCATTTGAATACGATTCAAAACTATGGAGTCCGTCCCAAAATAGCCCTAGTCTTGCTTCTAAATAGGACTTAAGTGTAACTAAAAATTCTGAAAATACCTAAAACATCTTTAAATTAAGTTGTTGTTTTTCTCATTAGTAGAATAAATATCCGAGCATATCCATTTTTGATAAGTAAAGCGACAACAGAACATGATAAGGGAGATCCGTTGCTAAATTGAAAAGTTATGAGATCCGGTACTATCTTAATATGCAAACACTCGAAAAAGTATTGGGACATTTGGCATATAACTGAAAAGCTATTTAGCTATTTGAATAACTATTTGAATAAGCTGAAAAGCTATTTGAGTAAGCTGAAAAGCTATTTGAATAACTGAAAAGCTATTTAGAAAACTATTTATCACATTAAAATAAACACAAAACGAATCAAGAAAGATTTTAACATTTGGTGTATAGTTTGTAAGGAAAATCTTATTATTATTTTAAAATTGTAATTTTATTTAGCTTTTCAAATATAATTCAAAAGCAAATAGGATTCAAAAAGTATTGGAATACTTTTACAATGAGAAATCCAACAAATATACAGCATCAACAGAAGTGAATTTACTATGACTTTTTAGACTATAATTTTGAACATAAAAGTTTCAAAAGATAAGATTACTTATGGAAAAAATGGTAAGAAACAAAGATATATCGGTTGATATGTGAAAATAATAATTCATTGGAAAAATGAAAATTCATTTAGCTGTATAGGACATATCTTGAAACTGAGTAAGTCTGCAGGTTTTAACATTATTCACAGGCTCAAGAAAACAAATAATGTTGAAAACAAGCAAAGATCAAGAAGTCCGAGTATATTTAATGAGCATGAAGAAAGGTGAATTGTGAAACAAGTTCACTTTAATCCAAAAACTAGTGCAGTAAAATTGACTCGGTAGACTAAAAGTAAGTTCGGAAAATCTTAAATTCTGAAACTATCAGAAATATTTTAAGAAAACATAATATTACGGCAGAGTACCTCAAAAACGCCCCACATTAGCCAAGCAAATCCACAAGCTAAACCGACATTTGCTAAAATATATGTAAAGCAGCCAAAAGAATTTTGGGAAAGTATAATTTTTGTTGTTGAAAGTAAATATAAAATTTCGGATCGGATGGCAAGCAAAAAGTTTAACAAGCAAAACAAATACAGCAATGCGTGTCAAAAATTTACTGCATACTCTCAAATATGGAGGTGGCAATCAAATAGTCTGGGACAGGGTAAGCCTTGGTATAGAGAGCTTACATTTTATTGATGGTACAAAGAATAAATATGTCTATCTTTACATTCTCAAGCGAAATTTAAAGCAAAGTGCGAGCAAGCTGGAAATTTCAAGACATTTTATATTGTACCGAGATAATGACCCGAAACATAATCCTGAAATTTGAGATTTATGGGTCATATCACTGTACTAGTCTTATTAAGACTACTGCACTAAGTCCAGGCCTTAATCTCATTAAGCATATATGGGATTATTTGCAGCAAAAACTGTATGAACATCAAATTTCTAACAAGCAGGATTTAAGAAAATATTTTGTCGAAAAGTGCGTAAAAGACGATGGATCATTTTGCAAAATATTGGTCCAATCCATGCCAAATAGACTACGAGAGGTCATAAAAAGCAAGGGTGGTCCAACAAGATATTAACTTTTAAATTTGTATTATTTTTCTTAATTTATTGGACAGTGCTCCAATATTTTTGAGCACATTTTTTGCTTGATTTCTTTTATTCTCAGTTACAATCATATTTGCATTAATATAAGAGTTCCGTTTCAATTATTATGATTTGATTACATCAAAATAATATTTATTTCTTTTTTGGTTTCATTTGTATATTTAAATGAAATAGTATGATAAAAATCTGTGAAATTGTATTTTGTCCCAATACTTTATTGACGAACTTTACTTACAAACGATGGCAAAAAATTAAAATTTCAATAGTATTTTACTTTGAGGCAGATTAGCTCTTTCAATATTGACCTGGCCCAACCAGCAATGCAAATTCTATTCTAGCGGAACAATTCTATTTCAAACAAATGAAACAGGATGAAAAGCGAGTTATTGAGAATGATTTCCTAGCTTAACATCCTGCACTCCTTGTTTGAAGCATAAACGGACCCGCCAGTATAGAATTTGTACTGCTGGTTCCTCCGGTTCAGTAGTGAAAAGGTTAAATTTGTATAAAAATAAACCAAAACACCCATTAATTTTTTTAGAGAAAGAACTTTGGAATAATGCTGTTAATGCTAATCTACACTTAATCTTTTGGAAAAACTTTCTACTGCCTAAAACATTTTTCAATTTACGCAAATTCATGGTAAGTTTCAATGGTAAAGAAAGGTCCACATGACTATGTCGCTTTTATGAACTGTAATTCTTGAACAGTTTTGCAGAATCTGAACGCAAGTTGATCATTGGATTATCAATTTGATTTGTATTGACAAGGATCATACAATACCTTTTATCTAAATCTATCACCATTTCTATTGATCAATTCGGCATGTAGAAATCAACTTCATAAAATCTTTTTGATGATTAAATCTTTTTTCCCCAAATAATGATTTAAAGAGTGATACTGAATATCAGGAAATTGTAAGGGCAATTTTCAATATCTTTTTTAAGTAGTGTCTTCAATCCGAACACCGTTACCAAAGAAATAATGACTCTGATCATTCGTGAATTATAGGACATATTTTTTTTAAATAGTTCCGATATTAAATTTATTTTTCAATCGGTTCAAACTACAAACATCTAATTTCTCAATCAACCAATTAAAAAAAATTAAAAGATCACAATTTTAAAATATGTGTAGAAACTTTTTTTTAAATATATGTAAATTCTTTGGGGGCATGTATTCCTGATTCAGGATTCGGGTTACTATTTTTGCAAACAAATCTACTTAAATGAGAGCTGGAACATCATTAGAAAGTAATCGAATACTGAAAACTTTTTAACTGGATTTTTTTGGATAATATTTCTTTTTTTTGCATATAAATTTACGGAAACAGATTAAATATATGTTTTTATCCAATTGATATTAAAATATATATTTTAATTGTAAACTACAGTAGTCAAAGGGATAGAAATGGTCTTAACTTTGATTAGCAAATTAATGAATCAGAAATTCATCAATGTTTGTTCAAGAATGAATAAAATTAAAAAGTGCCATAGAAAATAAGACAAGAATATCATTTATTGCTGTAAATCAAAACAATAAAAAAATGTATGAAGAATGTCTTTTAAAGCCTATAAAATCAGTACATACAGCTCGGAATACTAAATTTCACGTGAAAGGAATTTTTAAAAAATCATATAAATCTTGTAAAAAACAGTTTATTGCAATTTTCCAAGTATTATCTCCATGTCAAAGGCATCCTGGGGCTCAAAAATATCCAAGCGTTTCTTTGCAGAAATAATATTTAAATTTTCTCCTTAAATATCCAAATTTTTATTATTTGCTTCATATCTTACTTCAAAATTCATTTCAGTAAAATGCCTCTATAATTAAATAAATTTTTATTATTTGCTTCATATATTACTCCAAAATTCATTTCAGTAAAATGTCTCTGTAATTAAATAAAGAAAAAAAAACATGCCAAATGATTTTATATTAGTTTTTTGCAGTTTGAAAATATATATAAAACTTATTGTTGCGATCTCGTATTTAAAGAAGAAACCTGAATAAAACACCTTATTTTTGACAGTTTGATTTTATGAAGTTGTTTTAGAAGAATAAAAGATTTTCTACTTAAGTTAGAATTTCAATATATTTTTTTTTTCCTTTGGAAGCATTCAAATATTGGTCTTGTTAATTTTAGTACCCCGAGACCACCGTTTACAGAACGATTCTACCTCGGTAAGAGGTTGAGATGCGGTAATGTGAGAGCATTTCTGAAGTTCTTAATTATTCGACTGTGATTTTCGTCCTATTAGATATTTTTTCCTTCAGTTTCCACATGTATGCGAGTGTCATGCCACTTCAAAGTATTTATTGCAACTCAAAATTGAGGATTGATATGGATATTATATGGATAGTTCAAATGGCAAAAAAAAAACTTTAAGAGTTGACACGCAAAATATTTTATGTAATTTATGTAATACAATTAATTGTGACTAACATTATCTACATTGTTAATACCAAACTGCTAACAAAAAATTCAATCATAAATAATGAAACAGGTTTTAATCTAAAAAAATATTATTAAGTTGTAGAATATCAGTTACTAAATTTTAAGAACATAAATCTTAATTATTCATCATAACTTAAAGTTTAGACCACTCACAGTACCTAACAATTGCTCTAAACTATTTTATTGTGAAGTAGTATCTTTTATTGGTAAAATTAGAGTTACCTGCAGTTCTTACGCCTTCCAAATCCTCATATAATCAGAGTTCTTCTGATTGTTAATTTCAAATTTATCTTCCCTCCCAACCCTATTAAGACAGAATAAACATATTCTGAAGCATGCTCAGAAGCGATGAAGATTTTAGAATCCGAAAATGAAGTTAGTTTAGTTATATTTTTCTAAGTTCTATTTTTCTATATAGGTCTAAGTTATATTTTTTTCTCTAAAAGCTGAATTTTCAATGTTACACTCATTCTAACAAATTAAATGTAAACAATGGTTCTACTTTTTAAAACTATTACTATTAATGACATGAAAACTATTCTCTAAAATAAAAGTCTACCCAAAAATAACTATTCTTTACCTTAGAAATTATAGTAAATGTAATTTTTTTTCAAAATGCTTTTGTTCTTTTTTTTTCATTTATTTCATTTTCTGTGCTTTCTGTATTCATCTCGACATGGTGTGCGGTGAAATATTTCTTTAACCATTTTTAAGAAATTTTATCCATAATGATATTTACAAAATTAAAATATTTCTTTATTTCGGCGTATTCCGTAATGCATTTTCATATATTTTATTTTCAGATCGTTTTGTAACTTTTTCCAATTCTTTGGAAAGTTCAGGCAATATGCTTAACAGGATAAAGTTTTCTATCAATAGCTTTCCAATTTTTCCTGAATTTGATACTTTTTTGAATTTCAAATTCATTTTCATTTCAAAAGAGATTTATTTATTATTAATTCAAATTATTTGCCAAAAATAACTTCTAAAATAACGATATATAACTAATTAAACTTTCAAAATTAAATGAAGTTCATTGTATAAAGGTGATAATGGAATTAAGTTTATCTTATTTATATAAAATTACTTTCTCTAGCATTGATATTTGCGCATTGATTTATAGCTGGCAATTTAAAGTGAAAATTATTTAAACTTTCAGATAGTTAAGTTTTGAATTATTTTTCAATAACTGATTTCAAATAACAGAATTTGTTAAAATCATATAAAATATAAGAATCAAACTATTTCACTCACAAGTTGGTAATTTATAACTTTTTCAGAATTTTTTTTTTTTTTTTTTTTTTTTTTTTTTTTTTTTTTTTGTATAATTTACAATTTTAGGAATTGGTCTGAGAAAAAAAATCTTGAATGCCTATTACTATTTGAAGAATTTCTATCACATAAGCAACCGAATTTATCATATTAATGAAAGAAGAAGTTTATTAATAATAAAAAGATAAAAAAGGTCTTTCACATATATAAGAGAAAAGGCTATTAAGAACATGTATTTTACAAAATAAAAATTTTCGTTAAAGGGAATAAATATTATATATGAAAAATATAAAATTATTTTTATTTGAAAAGTTGGTTATAAATAATGTGTCAAAAATGTAGTGTCAAAATAAATCCGCCAACAATAAAGTTGTTCATTTTATCAGTTTACAAGTTACTTTTGTATATAAATTTTTAAAAAGCAATTAAAAACAGGTTCAACATTTTCTATCGTAAAATAGACCGTTTGCTTACATAATTTATTCTTAAAATACAAAACCTTTGAATTTACATTATCAAGTAAAGTAGCAATACAATTGTATATTTAAAAGAGATTTTTAAGCGTGATTAAGTTCATTTCAATTTAAATTGCTTAATCTAATTCTAGTTAATAAGCTTATCAAAGTTTAGTCATTTTTCTTCTTCCCACTGTTAATAATTAATCCCAAATCAATTAACATGTGCTGATGAGTTCCATAGAATCTTTCTATGCAAAACTTTTAGATTTTCTGCTTCAAAATTATTTATTACCTTAAGTAGAAGGAATAAATATATTTATTTACCGGAGCTGGTTGGAATCTTTGGTTTACGAGACACAATTAATCCCCCATTCATATATCATCTGAAATTAATTTTTCCCTAAAGAACATTACAATCATTATGCCAATATATTGTCCAATTAAGGGAAAAGCAGCAGTCATTTGGTGCAATCAAATCTTACTCTCTGGAGTATTTCTAATCTCTGGAGTAGTTAATCGATGCTTTAAAAGTGTTCTCGAAAAAGGTTGGAATTAACATTACTCTTTTAAATTGTTTGAAATTTTTTCTGTTATTTGAAAGAAGTAAATAAATGAATTGATGGTTTGAAATCCACTGTTTGAATGTTTCTTTTTTATTCCTATGTGATATAGTTTGATTAAAAATCATTCTTTAAATGTACCTTTCTTTAAAATGAGAACATAAAATTATTCAATCAAAATTTTTCGCTAATGAAAGAATTCATGATTATATTTTTAATTATTTAAATTTCATACAAAAAAATTTTTTTATTAAAAAACATTATTATACGAGTGATCCACTCTATAAAGAACTCATTAGATGATTTTTAACTATTAAAAGGGGAAAAAATTTCCAATAAGATCATAAAGAATTGCAATGACGAAAAGATTGACGTCTTCTGCTTCTTAAATCATTAATCTTTTACTAAGCGATTGCAAAGTTCACACTTTTATATTACCCATCTGTCTTATCAATCATATGTAGTAAAAATACGTATAAAATATTAATATCTTAAATAAAATACATGTTCCACATTATCCGATTAAAACTCACTTACCTGTGAGTGTCCCGACAAATAGTCATCAGCGAAAAGTCAGTGCTTGATTGGGGGGGAGAGGGGGGCGGAGAGGGTTAGTTAATTTAAAGTAATAAGTTCAAAATTTTATAACTCGGTCAGTTGTTTTAGTCATGGAAGAATTAAACTTCTATTATTTAAAAGTCATAATGCCAAAAATATTTTGCTCGCGATGACTTGTATGATATAGGAAAAGTACAGAAATTTAGATTGCTTTATTTAATTTGGAGTATGTCCATCTACTCAGATTTCTTTTAAAAAAGCTATTTTCTTGAACTATTACAGTAAAATTCTAATTGAATGCTACATAAATCTTTATAAATTAAAATTGAGGATATCTCATGAGATAGACTTGTCAACAATTGTGGTTACCCTATATATTACAAATATTGATAACTGCTTGTTGGATGACAAAAATATTATTGCGTTAAACTTAGTTCGGTCTTCATTTCCTTGAAAATACCAATATGTTTCAGAGATATCAGGTACATCAGTAATAATTTTTTTCATTATTATATTGTATGTTAAAGATAAAGGAATATTTCTACATTGTTAGCAAAAATTCGTAGTTAAGCTACATCATAGAGAGAGTGCGAACTGTTCTATCTCTCTCTCAAAATCATGGCAGGAATAAGAGTCGAAATCGCAGCAACAACAGTTGTCGATTTCAGTTTTGAATGATGGATGGCTGCCATGGGTGTAGAAACGCTATATTTTATTATTGTACTTATCCCAAGAAGAGAGATTCGTACAGAAAATAAATAAAAGTACATAGATACTGGTCAGGAAAATTTGGAAAGCCAATTTATAAATTAATGTTCAATATATAGTATAAGCACTATCATGATTTGCGTCATGCTTTCTTGCTTGGGATGCTTAGTAATGGACATCATGGGCATCATTTTTTAAGCCTGACGCATTTCGATATTATATTCCATGACAGACAATTTATTAATTTTTTTTTATCTAAGAGTTATCTTCTGTGAATTTTGACGTTTCTTTCACATTGTGTTTGAAACAGTTTATTTTTTTCTTCAAATATGAATAATGCAAACCATTACATTTACTCTCTAAAATGTAATATAAATTTTGTTTACTATAAAAATAGTATTTCACAACATACATTTATATATTCGTTCTTTTAAAATCTAAATAATCAAATATTTAATTTAAAACCTGCCACAGCAGGCTTTATATTGAAGGAAAATAGAAGAAACTTCTATGTAAGTAAGAACTGAAAATATTTGTTGCTATTCTTGGTTGAAAAAGTAAAAAATATAATGTTATTTTCGAACATTTTCTTTTTATTTACCTTTTAGAAGAGAAGAATGAACAAAAATGCATAAAAAATGACTAGGGGAAAATTTACGGAATTATATATTCGATTTGATACACACATAAAATATACTAAATATTCATATTTTTCTTGTATGAAATGAGCTTATTATATGGGTGAAAGCAAATAATAAATTTCAAAATAGCTAAAATAACGAGAGTTTATCGTTATATTGTGAATTTATTCAATTAAATGCTCTTTGTGATTTAAAATTAAATTGATTACAATGTTTATCGTTTGATTTAATTTGGGAAAAAAAGTTGAAATTCTTCAACTGAACAGTAATTAAATAATATTGAAATCCGTTGAAGAAATTAAGAATTTTTTTCTGAATATAGAAACAAAACATTTTGCTTGGAAAATCGTTGAGATATTAGGAAGTTATGAAATATTTCACATATGATTTCCTTCATTTCTTTCTTTAACAATCAAGTATCTTTCAGCTTAAGTATTAAACTTGGACAAAGTTAACCATATTGCCTCATGTAAGCATAAACGGATTCAGCTTTTTATAATGTTATAAAGAATCACTCATTTATATTTACTTGTATCAAATTCTCCATTTAACTAGTTTAATCGTTTACTAGTCGCTATCAACGATCAGCTATTCGTTCCTCATATTGATAGCAATAATTTAGTTGTATCACTCACATTGATGGCAAAAGAGAGTAATATTAAAAAAATTGATTTACATAGTAAATATAGAATACATAGTTACATATTAATATCTAAATTAATTATTTTGAAACTCTTAATTATTTTGAATATTTAAGTCTCCTAATTTACCAGTAATACTTTATTTTTATATTTACATCAATAACGTTACAGAATTCATTAAGCAATATGGAAACAATTTTTTAAGTATGTAAAGTAATTGAATTAATAATTTCAATAAAATTAATTATTTTCCTAGGATGGTATCCAATGCTTGCTGTAGGAAACGCCATCAGGAAAAATTCACTAATTTAAGAAGTAAAAAAAAGTAATTAAATGTATAACTTTGATATATCAATAATTATTTAATTTAGTTTAATTAATTGAAAATAATACTCAAAATTATGTGTTGTTTCACTTGCAACAGATTGTAAAAGTTATCATTTGAGGATCTTTTTTAAAGTTTTTATGGTACTTCTAAATATATGCCCATGATTATATCCAACTTATTCAAATTTCAGCTCAAACTCTTGTGTGCTGTGTTGTGTTTTGTTTTACATATTTGCTATGTTAATTTATTAATTCTTTTGAGATCAAATATTCAGTAATAAAAATTTCCCAATAATTCGCATTATTTGTCTATGTTACTTCATTCAATTATAAAAAAAAGATTAGAAATAGGTTTTTTTTTTAAATTTCATCATAAAATTTCAGTAATACTTTTCACTAACCACATTTGGAGATCACTTGGTGTCAGGATTTATAGTTTCCAAAACATTCAACTCAGTATTTGAATATTTAACACAAAGATAGTTTGTTGTTAATAGCTACCTCAGCAAAATAATTTTCAACTTTAGATATTTATAGACAAGTATTATATATTAATTCAAAATCCTTATACTTTCATGTTCTTCACGCTCATCTAAAATTTGAAATAGAACAAATTTCATTAAATTTAATCCACCTACAATAAAAAAAAAACCACACCTTTTTTGGACGAAAGTGGGGGACAAGATTAGTATGAATATCTTAGACCTTATTGCCAGGCTCTCCGCTGAACACTCTATACACTTTCAATAGGTCCCCTTACATGTTGGATTAAATGGTAATGAGATAGCGGATAACTTAGCTAAGACTGCCTCAGCTGACATATTTCATGATTATGCAACACTAACTTATTCTGAAATCTCCTCTATCAAAAAGATGGAGTCAAGTGCACTTTGCAGAGTCCCACCTGCTTTGGTAAGAGGTTGGTGTCACCGCCTGAATATTTCTAGAAAACAGTAAACGGTTCTCTCTTGTTTTTTGAGTGGACACACAAAAATCCTTCACCTTGCAACACGGACGGAGGATCCTTGCTGAATGTCCTTGGTGCAAGGCAGATCAAGCCTCCCCCAATCACATTCTTAAATGTTTAAATTTTAAGATTTTTAAGGGATTTGCTATTATTTTTGGACTTCGTAGAGATCTTTGGTTTCATGGAGGTGATTTCTAATCCTACTTTGGTTCCTGGTGCTTCTAATCCCCTGGTGCTTCTAGAAACAACAACAACCATACCTTTACATTCGGAAAAAACATTCATATACTGTACATATACTGTACTGTAATTAGAAATAAAATTAAAGACATTTTAACTGAGCTCATCAACTGAAAATGGGACTGTAAACTATACTGCAAAGATGTACTTTTTATTATTTTTTTTCAAGTTATTGTTTTTCATTTCCTTTACCATGTCTTAGATATAAGTTTATATTATTTTCAGTATGAATATCTTTGTTTCTGAAGGGACTGTTTCAAATTTAGATAAATCTAAATCACTAAAATATCTCGATTTTAAAAGCAAATTTAAAAATATTTCAAAATATAAATTAAAAATAAACAAAAAACTATACACTACAAGAATCATTCGAAATATGTATATACTTTTTAAGATGCCTTAGATTACATTTTCGTGCTATAATATTTTGGACACAAATGAGGGAAGAACTTTAATTTGTCACTTAATTTTTAATTAATTTAATCAAACTTTTTAAAAAAATCCCTCCAAACTACACACATTCATGCTCCAAAATATTTGTGTGCTAAATATGGTGGTTCTAGATCTAATGATTTCTCTTGTAGAACGACAACATTCACACAGGGACACACAATATTAATTTTTTTTAATACTTTTTTATTTGTCATGTTTTTTATATACAAAAATTAGTTTTTTTTAATTATTGAAATAAATATTTAAAAATTAAATTATAATTACATTAAAATAGAAATTCTTGAGAATTTTTTCAGGATTGATTATATACACAATCTTCGGAGTATAGACGTTTCTTAAATTCAAACAATTTTACTAACAAAAATGCATTCAATTTTATCTTTATTTAGAAAATAAACTAAAGTAAATTGTTTTTTACAAAAGCTTAATAATTTAATATGATACATTGATTGATGGATAAATTTATAGACATACTTAAACTAACTCCTTAAAATCTTTTAACTTTCTCCAAGAAGTGAAATGTTAAGTTATAGCATTTTGCTCTTAGCTTCCATCCTTTGTTTCAAGCATTACGTTGGGAATGCTTCTCCCAAAGCTGTACTTTCATCGCAAAATAAATTTTCCTTTAGAGTGCTATTTTCCTTAAACTGCGTCACTTTTAAAACTTAATCATAACATATGTTTTCAGTTCAGACGCATTGTTGAAAGGGATATTACACTTCAATGTTGGAAAGGACCACATTTCTTACAACCTTCCCTTCATGTTTTTAAATATATAGGGTAGTAAAGAAATAGTATTTGCTTCAAGGGGACATTAATCTGATGCGTTAATATACTAGCTTGAAAATATATGGCTTGATGTTACTGCCGTGTTTATTATGATCAAAAAGCTCATGTAAATTTCATTTAAAATCTCTACATATTAAAAAAAATATGCAATCAATATTTATTTACAAGCTTCATTTTTAAATGTAAAATATGCAGTAAATCCTCATCTCTTCTATTTCAAAAACTTTTATGCAAAATTTCAGTCTGCTTGATTCCGGTAACTGTTGGAGATTGATTTTTTTAGTTGAGATGCATTTAATCATGTCACCTTATATTGCTAAAAAAGATCAGTAATTCAATCTCTACTCTTAAACTATATACTATATTGCTAATCATTTTATTTCAGAATGCATCCTATTTTTCAGAAATTAAATTATAAGAATCAAAACAATAAAACTGGATTTTCCTATTTAATTCTCTCATTCTTTCATAGATTAAAGAAAATTCTATATCCCCCCCTGCCCTTCTTAAAAAATCACAATGACCCTTTCTTAAATGCGATATGCAAAAAAAGCCAGCTTAGCTGTTGACTATTAAACAAACTTATGCCTGGCCTCCTTTGAAAATTCTCAAAAAATCTTCATGTCCCTCAATCTCATCTGAATGAGAGCCTCTATTAGGCAAAGCGTCTTCTGATATTAAATCAATCAAACTTAACGAAAAACGCTGGAATTGCACAGTAATATCCCAGTTTTTCCTTGCTTGCCGCAGTTTAGTTGAGTGGAAATTTGGAACGTTTCAGTATTGAGAGAATTAAGGATAATGATGTCGTCAAACTCATACTGTGAATTTGAGATCTATCTTCATAAAATCGTGTTTTAAAATCTATTTCTTAATTGATGACATTTTGCAGAGATTTCATTTATAAAGTTAAACTCAGTTAAAAGGAAATTCGTATTTCCACTAATCAACAATAATGCTTTATTTTACTTCATAAGTTCAAGAAGTTACATTCATAATCAATAACATGAGCAGGAGAAAATGTTTGTATCTACTCCATCTGACTTAACAATTTTTAATGCCATATTATTATACAGAATTATGCCTCAAATACTCATTTAAATTCAGGTAAATTACTACTTTGAAAAATAGAGTTTTAATGAAAATACTGAAGTTATTTTTTATTGAATAATAACTTCAGTAACTAAATATTTTATTGAATAATTTTGATATTAGAATATCTTTCTTTTTAAAATCGTTTGAATTTTGTTTTTGCGCTTATTATTTGGGAAGTTACATGGATTTTTATATTTTCAAAGTCTATATTTACAGCTTTTATGTATACATAATTAAATCTATGCTTGTTTACAACTTTAAATTTTATTTTCTCAGTTTCTAAATTTCAGTAAACTATACTTCTAAAATAACTCATAAATTCTAATCCAATCGATGATTTTGTTAAAATTTCGCATAATAATTTCTTAGCATTGTTGCGAATCTTCTGAATCTTGCGAAGAATAAGCAATTGGTTCAGTTAAAAATAAGTTATAGTTGTTTTAGTGCTCATAATGGCGAACAAAATTGATAATTTTATATTACTCCAATATTTAAATTTTTGTTAAAAATACATGTAAAGAGTAAACAAGTATTCTGTAAGATAAAAATAAAGCTTAATAAAAATAAAGCTTTTAGTTACAGAACAAAATAATATATTTTTTAAATTATCTACAAGTTTTTCAACAAATAATTTCCTGAATTTCGGAACTAGATTTTTTTTTATTTTTACTTTATAATCTTTTTAGGAAGAAGAAATATATATAAAAAAACTGTTTCTACCGGTTTCTTAAATACACTTTTGGAATTTAACTGATATATTTTTGTTTCATATAGTTTTCTTCAAAGAATTTATATAAAATTTCAAAGATATGAGCATTTTATAAAAGAATATACCAACGCATTTAATAAAAAATTCATACCTTTCATAATGACATATTTTATTAAGATATAAAAATCATAATTTTTGTATTATTTATTCAAATAATACAATAAGTTCTTACCTCGTACCTAAAACCTTTTCAATGGTGAAATGTATGTTCTTTAAAAGTATACAAGGCACATAATGGAATTATTAGGCTTTTTAAAAATGCTTATAAAGTAAGGATTTTTAAGGAACAAACAAGTATTCCTAAAGAACATGATGCTGTCAATTTTGTTATTTTGTCATCCAGTATATAAAGTTCAATTTTGGGATTGATCTCAAAAATGTGCACCATGGTCAGACGACAAAGACGAGATTTGAGCCAACACATCCTCCAGAGAAAGACAACTTGACCTTCGATACTAGATTGAATTTGCCCTAGGTCTATATCAGAGTAGATCTTTCAGAGAATATAGTTCTAATGCTATGTCATAATGGTCTATTGCAGAATGATAAACCGTTATCTATATAATAAGATATGTGCAATTACTTCATGACGCCCATATCATGATCCAATATATCCTGATCTCGTGACAGTCATGATATATCTACAATTTTTTATCAAAATTGGAGGATAATTACCAAAATTCTGAATTTTGAGGAAAATAGGAATATGAGGAAATTCACAACAGAAATTTGTGTTTTTGTGAGACAGAAATATGTAATTTTCAAGAAACACATTTCTGAAAGCAGAAATTTATGTTTTTATGACACAGAAATGTGTAATTTACAAGATATAAATGTGTGATTTAGAAAACGGAAACGAGTTATTTGCACGATTATCATCAAAATAGTATCTGCCTTATAAGGTGAACTTAACTATCTCATGAAAATAGTCCATGATCATCTGTATCAATCGTTAAATAACTAGAATTCTAATCAAATCTGAGAGTATCGACAGAAAAGAAAGATAATTCATCGATCGTTATCCAAGTTCGATGTAAAGATGAGGTATAAAATCACTACTGATTAAAAAACGAAAAAAATTAACTTTATTATTAATAATAAAATTTTATCTTTTTACAGTTATCATTGTTATTATTATGCAATGCTTAAACGATGATAATAATAATGCACATAATTTCAAGTTCGGAGTAAATGTCAATAAACTAAGTATAGATTTAATGAAAGATCTAAAACTATGGGGATTACGTTTTTTGAATTACACTATGATAGGCCGTGTTTTTTTCCCATTAAATAAAAAAAAAACTATACATTGTTTTCTTTTTTACTTTGCATTTCAGCTGAATCTGTTATTCTTTAAAAACGGCAGATCCAAAAAGCGAAAGTACATTTATGCTCTAAATTAAATGAAAGTTACTAATTAGATTCGGATTCAATTAAAAATGCTCCATGCAATTTTTATAAAATTAAAATTAATTGTTGAATCCAGAAAGTCAGACTTTTCAAAGGTAATTAGATAATTAAATACGTTTTTCTCGAAGGCATTTATTTGAGTTTCGTGGCTGCAGTTTGGGATCGATGATAATTTTTTTTTCTTAAATTCATAACAATTTTAAAAAAAACTTTAAAAAATATATTCATATTAATTTAAGAAATCTATATCAATGTTAAATACATTAAATTAATGTTTTAAATACATTAAACTTTATTTATATCTCTGTTTTTTAGAGAAAAAAATTAAAAACGCTTGCGCAAAAATGGGTTGTTACAGAATATTTGAAATTATTAACATATGTACATATAGATGCAAAATAATATACAAATAGAAGAAAAAATACAGAGGAAACTTACAGCAAAAAAAAAGGAAAAGATCAATGAAAAGAGGAACAGGATCAAAATTTGAAAACGTCTAAATAAAGAAACGATACAATATAAAACACTTGGGTACAAATTATAAAACACGTTATTCATAGAACGGTCTAGAGACAGACCAAAAATCAGTAATTAAGATAAAAACAAAAAATAAATCAAGTTGAAGCATTAATTGGTCGTCAGGAAATGAAATTAATGCGGTCCGTTAGTCCAGTGAAGTCCATAATGATTTTTTTCTCCTGAAAGGCAATTAATGTGTTTGCGACACTAATATATGCATATATATATAAGGTAAATTTTGCCGAGTTGTTGCTAAGTAAACCAAGAAAAGCATTTTCCATTATTATTAAAATCAAATTTCACTAATTCAGAAAGTTCTAAAGAATTCGAATCTAGGCTCCAAATAATATAGTAAAAAAAAAAGAAAAAGAAATATTGTTATGTCATTCAATCTTTATTATTAAATAAAAATAAAAGAAAAATGTTTTTCTGAAAGTATAAATAAACAAAGCTTCAACCAATCCTGCTTCTCATTCTGTTTTTATTGGACAACGGAAAGAATGGCATGTAAGTCTTTTAAAAACCCTCCCAAATCACATGGGGTAAGGCGAAGCGATAGCTGTGGCCATATAATTTGAATATAGCAACTCATTACATAGTATAGTTATATATAATATGTTATTAATGAAGTAATCTAGAAATGGGAAATGGTGCATTGTTTTGCTTAAAAATGATATTTTGTTGGTAGCATCTCTGCTGCAAATTTCGAATTAAAAAAATGCAACATATTGCGATATATGATCTCTTTTGTGGAACACGGTCCTATGGATGTTTATCATGGATGCAAAATTTCCATGAAGCGTATATAATGGTACCAAAGTTGGGGCATGAAGTAGTTCCTTCAGTATTTTTAATACAAATGAAAGAACTCAAATGAACTTTTAAATAATTCTTCAGTAATTAAAATACCCCATAAAAACACTCTAGATATTGGCACAGTGCCACCAGTTAACGAAAAATGCAATTAATTTTGTTTTCAGTTTTCATAGGGCGCATCACTGATATTATATGCTATATCAGTTATAGTTTGTTGAAAGCTATAATATGGGTTTTAGAACCTTCTGAATATAGACAAACTTTAATCATAACAATCCTGCATATAAATTCCTATATATAAATATCAATTTGCATAAATTCTAATATTCTAATATGTTGTTGTTGTTTCCAATGGCACTTGCCCTAGGCAAGCCCGCTGATTTGAAATCAACGATTTTAAGCCGAAAGGGAACGTCTCTTATTTCAGTAGCGCCAACTAGGGCCAAGAGTACGATTTTGCTACTCACGCATCACATTCGCCTGGGGGCACATTCACACATCTCACAGATAGAACAAATGAAGGACAACCATGCCCGAACCGGGAATCGAACCCGGGACGCCCAGATCACGGGGAAGAAGTGCTACCCCTATGCCAGGACGCCGGCAATATTCTATTATTGTTCACATATTAATACATTTAGAAATAATTTGATCTAAATTATGTTGGTAGTATTATTTAAAGAATTATGTTGGTAGTTTGAGAATTATGGTAGTTGTTTGAGAATTATGTTGGTAGTATTACTTAAAAGAAATATAATGAAAAATAAATTTAAAAACAATTTCTATCTCCTAGCATAATGGTAATTTTAAGCTCAATAATTTCTCATTCAGAAAATTTTAATTACATATCTTATTTATTTATCTACCTCTTTCTGCATGTCTGATATTACCTTTACTATAATTTATCATCTGCTTTGGAGGGAAAATGGCAGGTAATACTGATAGAAGTGACAAATTAAATATTTAAAAAATCCGATAGTAAAATATGTTTAGCAATAAAGTTTCTTTCACTATTCAATAAAATGCAGCCAAAGTTAATGTGATGAATCAAAATCAAAAGAGTCGCCTTTTCAAAGAAACACAGATTCAGAAAGGCAGTCGGTAACTAATCACACGAAAACACAATTAGCCCATGCGATTGGCACAAAATAAAATCAAGATTTCTTGTTTGATCTTTGCAAGATACTAATGGATAAAATTAGATCAACTTCTCTGGAGCAACTGAACCCTGGAATCTATATTTAGATTCACAGATAAGATTAACTCAAAGATCAATGCATCTATTCCTTCTCTAACTTATATATCTTTCGGCATTCTGAAATTGTATCAATTAAAAATAATCAATTTGTGAACCACAATGTTTCTTTAGATGGTATTTTAATCAAAGAATAATTGCCGATTCTCTTTAAATTCTTAAGCAAATAAGCTCGTCAGAAGGCAGAACAACTTGCTTTTGTTTATTTTAGAATGTCAAATATAACCCTATATATA
>JAPMOR010009325.1:805255-839542 GCA_026543865.1 Argiope aurantia | reverse complement strand
TATATATATATATATATATATATATATATATATATATATATATATATAAATATAAGCATTATTTTATATGAAGCAGGATGATGCAGTTTTGAAGACAGTGAAAAGACTTTTTACAGTTTAAAATTCTTTTTAATCCATCTGGGAAGCATAATTATTTAGAAGCAGAGACGCGGACAAAGCATGTCCGCCACAGCGCGACACAAAAGCGGAAGTCGAAAAAAGTCAATCACAAGTAAGGAAAACCAAGGGATTTTTTAAAAAAGAATTTGTCTCATCAGCGGTATTTTGTCCCTTCAAGCGGAGTATGGGAATTTAGGCTTTTATCCGATTCAGCAATTTTATAAAGCTTCTCTTGAATTAATTAAGAAAATGGAATTGGATCAAGAAATAAAAGAATGAACTTACTATGGGCTAAATTAAGATACAATCTTGGAAATTAATTAAATTGAAATTAAGAGTTTAAAATATCATTACACACACACACACACAAACACACACATATATATATGCGACATAAGTTTTGTAGTTGCATGGCTGAGAAGAAGTCAAATTTGAAATTCAATTTCAATTTATTTTTATACTGGAGGTACACTGTTTTAGATCGATATTATGCGTCTATTTATATCACAACAAGATCAAAGTGTCTGAATTTTTACCTAAGGGTTTTACTAAGAGATTCTGATAAATATTACTTTCAGGCTCGTCGATTTAGGAAGGGACTATTAGGTATGTTTGGTGTTGTGAAGTTGGTGTTACGAAATTTTGTTTCTTAGTTTGAGTCGTGTCATAATTTGATATTTGTAATTTCTTTCTTATTTACATTCAGAAATAATTATAAACATGTTTTTTTTATATTAGAAATTGCAGGTTGAACATTGCACTGCGTTTTATCTACTATAGATGAAATAGTTTAGTTGTTAGTTCCTACTTTTTTACACACATTTATATTTAACTTGATTACTTTCTTCTTGTAAAAATTGAATTTGCAACCTAATTTTCATTCCATTCCTAATTTTTTAAACTATCAAAGATTTTTATGCATATGTATTCTTGATGACAATTCGCTATTTCAGATCATCAGAAATTAATTATTAGATTAATTTATTTACAATTTTATTCTGTATGAGTAGCGTCATCTGTGAATGAATTTGATAAAAAAATATTTATTTAAATATTTCGCAACATTTAGAGTTATAAATTAAACATTAAATTTAGAAAAAATATTGAAGTATAAATGATTTACTGATAAAAGCGTGTCTCCAAAACTTATTTTTGTTTTTATATAAATCTTCCATTTTTATTTCATTAGAAATACAGTTCATTATTTTTAGTTCTAATAATATGGAAAATCTGCATTTGCTTAGAAACTTGCAAGACATTAACTAACCTTATCGAATTGTTCCTCAAAACTTTAAGTCTATATTAGTCTACATGCCTGTGGCCTCTACATCAAAGGTTTTCCAAAATTACCTTTGCCGCTTCAAAATTAATTGGCGTGAAATACTTCTAAAGTAATATTCATATTAAGCGAGGCAGGGGGGGTCAGCAACCACATTTTAAGTTCTCTCTACCACAACGAAAGAGTCCGTCTGTTTCAGTCGATCATACTGTATGTAATTATTCGGCTCATGTAATGCCAGTAATTAAGAGAACTGATGCCATCAATGCACAACTAAGAATCAAGGGGCGTGCAGACGATCGATAGAGAAAGTTGGTACGCAGGTGTGCGAAACGAATAATTTCTGTAGTACATGGAGCATAAAGTGGTTCTGGAACTTTCGATCGAACTTCCACTTATAAAATAAAAGCAGGATCGATGCATGTAATTTACTTTAGGGAACTATTATTGAATATTTATATGCAATGGACAAAAAACAAAGGAGTTGATTTTGCTAGGATTTTTTTTCTGGTTCTCAAGCGTTGCAAACTGGTATTTCCCTGAGCGAATCAACGATTCAAGATTAAATCTATGAAAAAGATTACTTAGTGTAATGTAAAACTTATTTCTGGGATAACAGAAAACTTTCGTTAAAAAATGATAAGATAGAGATAAGTAGATGAAGGTTTATGTGTTATTTTTTAAATGAAATTATGCCATTTTTTTAAATGCGTTCTTTGCCAGAAAAGTGAGAAGTTTTATGCATTCTTTTTCCCTTCAAAATCGAAACTCTTTGATTAAAAAAAATCTGAAACAACATTGTTTTGAACATTTAATGTATTAATTTTTTTTTAAAGATGGGCTTTGCTTTGACATTCAGATTATTTCCACACTTACGTCCTTAAAATAATTAAGTTTCATTGTAAAGTTTTCACATTTTTCCATTTTTTTATTAATTGCAATCAATTATTTTTTTTCTTAAAATTAAAACTTTAAATTCACCTTAAAAACCAATTATTCAAAAAAAAAGCTTTACAAATGTTCGTTCAAAGTGTCTAATTATATTTCGTTTTGTTTGCAATATGCGTTATTAGTATAGAGAATATAATAATTAGTACATATGATTAGTAAATATTCTCTTGGAATAGACATACGTGTAAAAGATATTCAAATTTCGGATCGATTACTATTTTTTGTTTGTAATTTTAAATATATAAAGCAAAACCTTTTTGCATTCTCACTTCTGAAGCTCATTCAGATTTCAGAAATAGCAGCTTTTATCATACATATAATTTACATACATTATACATGTAATTTTATCATACATATAACACATCACACATTTTATCATAATATAATTCATTCCAAATGCACTTTCTGTATATTCTACTAGTACTATATATGATTACGTAATAGAATCTCGAAATGCTGTCTTATAATCTATTATTTGTGTATAAGAAATAAAAAAATAACTAACATTAAAAAATTCCCATTTTTAGTCAGGAATATCATAGTATCATAATGCTTATTTTATCTATCTTATCTTTGGCTGGTTGGATTTCAAAATCTGTTTCATACTGTATTTGAGATTATATTTCCACTCAATTTAGAGAAAAGTATCAACTTAAAACATTATAATGTAAATAAATAAAACCACTAAAGATAATTCTAATTCAAAATTAATCTTTGCAGAAAGTAGTTTTTTACTATGATGAATTATAAAAGATACTTAAGTGAAAGATTTAAATGAAGAGTAAGATTACATTGAATGTTATTATAATAACAAAGAAAATATTGTCACAAATAGCATCTAACATAATAATAATATTATTATCGATTTTTTAGAAAAGCTTATTTCTATTGTAAGATAGTTGGAAAATGGTTTTTCATGAATTAGATACTATGGAGTTATAAAGCGAGAAGTTTAATATTTCGATTAATTACAATTAATTTAATTTCTATAACAAAATTTTAGAATTCTTTTTTAGTAAACTCTTTGTACTATAAAAATAACAATGGGTAAAATTTGAATATATTCTAGACTCAATATTTACCCTGTACAATCTCTACGTTAAGGTTTTTATATGATAAAGTTTACAAAAGCAAATATAAGGCAATCTATAAGCATAAGTATGTCAAAAAAGATTTCAAATCCAGCCCTTTCCAAATTTCACTCGAGTTTTCTGCTATTAAATATATAATATTTTCTGAATATGCTTTGTGGATTTATTTATTTTATCTTTTGTATGTTAGCAAAGCATTTTGAAATAGACTGCTGTGTTAGAATTCTGAAAATATAAGTTCATTCGAAAACTTTTGTTCTAGAATAAATTTATTTATGTTAATACTGGGTATTCAGAGGAAAAGAAATTCAAGTCACATTTTATCAAGACTCAGCGGCGATAAAAATCGAACAATTTTTATTTAATTACAAGCTTAATTTTATCAGTTCCGAAATTTTCAAAGTAGTCGAAGATTTCTCGTATTCTTTATCTTTGAAACTCGAGTGTAAACTTCAGCAAAGGTTTCAAAAAATGAGTTTTTTTCAAAATTGCCAAAAAATGGCTTGATTCTTTTGCGCTCTGAATATCTCATATGTGATATCATATATTATGTTTTTGTTTCTATATTTTATATAAATATACATGTATTATTCTTAGTCATATACAGATAACGTTTTCGAATCTGTATAAGCATACCCATTAATATTGTGAACCCAGACTAAAAACGTCACAGGCAGACATATTTTAAAACAATCAATATTTTATGGGTAGAAATTTTAAAATTATATTTACTTATTTCAAATATATGACAAAAATTGATGCGCAAGGTTGAAAAAAACTATAACATGTTGTTTCGAGTAGTAAAAAATTACTTCCATTTCTTTGTTGTTTTTTTTAATGTAAGGTCATAAATAATGGTATTTGTAAGCATGTTTCTGACATGGTGTAACAATTAATTGTACAACATTTTTGAATTTTTGGGGGTTTATTTTATTTCATTTGGCCTGGGCAAGGCTGAAAAAAGTGTCAAATAAATGTGATTATATTCGCACTTTATTATTAAATAACTTATAAATATATAATGCTATAAAACATAGAAAAATAAGAAAATCAAACGGTCAATATAAACATTATAGCTCTATTTCCTACTTATAGAAATACAATTTAATTCCACTTTTTTGCTTCCATTTCTTGCGTTTGGCTCAGGATATATTCCCTCTGATTTCATGCTTTCATAATGTATAAAGATATCACGCTTACATTTATGGAATTTTATACGTACTTTCTTACACAAATCATGCAGACCGAGCACAAAGCTCAATCGAAATAAAATTTCATAAAACCAATCAGAAACGGGTCGAGAAATATAAGAAGTGTTGGGATAATATAAGAAGGGGAATGAAATTTATTATAATAATCTTCTAAAATTCAAAGATAAATAATGGGTATTAAAGAGAAAGATTCAGATAAGAAGCAAATTCTTTTTAAGCAAATAAGAAAATGCAAATTCTTTTTTAAAAAGAATTTGCATTTTCTTTTAAATTGAATATATTTGTTTGAAATGAATATTAATTTAAATTTGCTGTTATTATTGTAAAAACAATACTAGTTTGAAATTTTAAAATTTTATGCGGGAAAAAAATTCTCGTATAGTACATTGAAAAATGTCATGACGGGTAAATATTACATATCAAACTAGTAACACCTTCATATCAAAATTCCATATTCATAGTACAGTATCTATAAAATGATATGTGCAGTTTTCGAAACACAGAATAATATAAACGTTTTCTTTATTTTTTTTTCTGGGATGATCAAAACAACATATGAAAATGGATCTAGTAATCTCAAGCATGTAATTATTTATTCCAATGTTATCAGAGATAATTTATGCACTAATGTGCATGAAAGATTTGTGTAAATATCCTTAAAGTACGCTGAAATGCATTAAAATTAATGAAGTTTATATTTGGTACATCAGCAACCTTAATATATTTCTCTGAAAAGTTCTTTAATAGAATCAATTACCATTTAGTAACAATAATTGTTTGAGAAAAAATTATGGTTCCGATTATAAAGATTTATAGATTCTGTTACTATTTTATTCAAATTGTAGCGCTTTTTATTACTTTAATTATTCAAAAGAACGTTAGATATAGTTTTCATTTTTGCGATTATTTAAATAATATTTTGAAACCTAAATAAGAAACTTCACAAAGCGCATGCAGTTTACTGGGAAAAATAAAAACTACTATGTAAAAAAATGCAATAATTAATTTTGTAAAATAGAATATTCGAAATTTTTTTTATGAAAACAGTTACACTACTAAAGCTTATTTTACAGCACTTTCCAGAATAAAAATAATAAAAAAATATCATTAAATAACTTTTTATTTATGACAAGATTTCATCAGGATAATAGGCATGAATGTCAAACAATAATATTTTTTTGAAAATTATAATATTATACTTATTTATAACCACAAATTAATGAATTTTTTTAAGAATAAAATCAAACTATTTAATTTGAATAAGAAAATGTGAATGTTTTCCTCTTTTTATATAAATATTCATTTTGTAGGTTTGTCAAACTTATTAAAGGAACTTACTAGAAAAAAAATATTTATTATATAGTAACTCATATGTGTTAGAAAATAAAAGTATGTCTCTTGAATTTAGTTCTGAATATAAGGCATTTTTGACAAATTAGTAAGTGTTATGGTATTTAATATATTATTAATTAATGCTTACATGTATTATATATCTAAATAATAATTATAAATTTAAATTGGGCAAATATTAGTTTTGAAATGTACATTATTTTGTTTCGCTTATAATTGGAAAGCATAATTTATCATTATTTAGCTTTATTCATCATAACATTGAACTGCATATTTGTACTTTAATTAATTAATTTTATTCAATTAGAATGATACAAAAAGTATGTTTTAAGTTAAGAAAGTAGTTATTAAATATAAAAAATAATTATTATCTTTTCATAAATAATAAGTTTATTAGCTTGTTATTTCAAAAACAATAGAGAAGTTTGTTTTTCTTTAAATACATTCAGATACATTTCTTTCAGATAACAAAATAATTAACTCAAGAGATGTTTAATTATATTAAAGTTTTAAGTTTCTTTATATCATTTTATGGTAATTAAAATATTTTCTGAATTGGTATCACATAGCACAGGTTTTAATCAGTTTGAATTTGCAGCGTCATATGAAAAATAAAAAACTTGTTTATTACAAATAAAATATTTGCTTTGTCATGTTGTAGTAAGAAGAAAAGAGTCAAAAAGTTTAATTTCTTCTTAGTAAAATTGATTATTCTTTTAAGTGAAAATGACAAAGCTGTAATGTGATGGAACTTTCCAGTTTTTAATTAATATGTAAATTTTTTCTGTAGGAAATAGCAAGTAAAAAATTATCTTCTGTTCTAATTAAAGTAATCAATCCTTTCATATTATCTTACTTATACAGAACTGTTTTTGATGAATACAGTATCTTAAGAAGATTAGATAGATTTCATGAGAAAGTGTTGAAAGTATAGTTCTAATTCTAAACGAACCACGTGTAAACTTATCTCATTTGTGAATACTTGATCTCTTTATTTTGTTCAAGACAAATTTCTGTCCAAAACAGAAGAATGAATACATTAAACGAAAGTAAGATTTAATTGTGAAAAATTTAGAAATTTCATGTCATTTGGCTAAGAAAAAATTAAGATTTCATATTGGAAATTATTATTTTCTTAATAAATAAATTTTATAAATCTGTTTGATATGGTTATTAATATATCAAGAACTTTAGAAATATCAATGAATATTTTATTCACATTGCATTTTATCTACACTTATAAATAGAAATAATTTTATGGTTTTGTACTGCTTTGTCCAGAATACATTTGTCACACTTATAACCGTATAATTTGGCATAAAAGTAGTTGTAATGGTAACTCAATGCGCCTTTGAAAACGCTTTTAAAATTTAATGTAGAAAGTCTTCATTGAAAGTTTTTTTGTTGCTTCAGATGATTTTTCTTATGTGTTTGTTCATTGAGTTTTTTCTGATAATATAGTAAAAAATATATGTATTATTAAAGAAAGCAAAAAAAAAAAATGTCATTCTATCAAATTCCATTTGCGCCCATATAATTTATTTAATTTAGCTTTTTTTTTAAATAAATATTATTTTCAAAAAATAAAAATTAGAACTAAAATTTTTGTACTGAACTTTTAAATTCCTCCTGTAACCATTTTCAAATTTCGTATCTTTAAATAATATTTTGAAGTGATTATATGAACATATCTCTCCAATTTATACTTGAAACGATTAAAATATCTTTTTACGTTTATTTTTATTAATTTGAATTCTTGACAGTTTGAAAAAAAATTTTCACCGATTTAGCGAGATGCCAGATTATGGAAACAAAAAACGTAAAAAAAAAAAAAAAAAGAAAGGAAAAAAAAAGAAATCAAATCAAACGAGCTCGCTTTTTATTACTAGCCTGTCTTCATTTTCAGTTATTTGTTTTGATTTTTTTATAAATTGCAGTATATCTAGCACTAATGAAATAAATAAAATAAAGGCTCAAATTCATTATTACTATTAGTAAGCTTTCACCTTTTTGTTTTAGGTTATTGTGGTTATGATTTTTCTGACATTCATTTTATTCACGGGCAACGAAGTGCGAGTTTTCCTAATACTAAATAAGCATACAATAGAAAATTTTTTATTTGTAAAATTTTATAGTTTATACCATATTCTTCGTTAGAGAAAATTTCTGTTTTACATATTTTGATCGGTGAACTTAAAAGTCAGTACTTAGTTAATTTTTTTTTTTTTTATAGATTATATTTTTGTTTAGAAAGTTTAAATTTTTATTATCTAAAATTCATTCTTTGATTTTTCGTAATATCCAGGAGGTGATTAGTTGTTTATTAACCATTTTATTAAGTTATAATATGCTTTTGTTGTAAGATATGATTTATATTTGTAATATAACCGTTGAATTACTCACCAGGTTTTAATATTTTTCATTAAATAATCGAACACAAATGAAATGGAATCTTTTCGCATTTCTTTTATAAAATGAAAGAATGGTCAGATATATTTATTGATGAATAATTTTATCCCATTCATAAAGAAAGACAAATGGAATCATAATTTTTCTTAATTGTATTGCTCCAACAAACATTCTCTTTATAATTGTCCCACAATATGCATGTATTCTCGCTCCACTCGAACTCGAACTTATAACATCATGCAAGAGCCAAATATCGAATGTCAAATATTCCATTTGTTTTATTACAAGTGGTAAAGTCTTTAGTGAATCAAAGGATTAAATAAAAGTTAAAACAAAATGTTGTCATATGTTAGGATCAGACATAAGAGATTTTGCACTTTATGGTATGATATAGATTCCAGTGTGATTGAAGAATGTTTATGATATGATTTCCGGTTCCTATATTATGGATTTTTATTTATGGTCTAATTTTGTGAAAAAAATAATTAATTTGCATGCCAGTTATGATTTGTTATGCAAGTTTAGTTTTAAAAAAACAGAAATTGATAGAAAATGCTAGAAAGTCAACAGAATTGCCCCCTAATAATTTTATTTATTCCCAAATCTAGTAATAACCGTCGAAGAAAATCCAGTCGAAGAAAATCCATACAGCGATATCCCCATTTGGACTTTCTTTAAGTACTTGTTTAGATAAAATGTTGAAGTTTCAATATAATGGCGAAAATTTCATCAAATTAAAGAACATTTCTAGAACGTTTTGATGTTCACTATTATTGTGAACGAATGTAAATAAACTAGATATTTAAGTACTTTATAATCCATGAAAATTTATCAGAAATGAAATTCGAAATTATGTAAATGATTAAATAAAGAGATCACCATATATATATGTGTAATTAACATTTAAGTAAATTTTAAAATTTGAGTTTCACTGATAGTTTGTTTATTTTAATGGTTTTCCGTACACAAATGATAAAATGAAACATTTTTTACGTTAAATGTGATAGAATTTTCATTGTATAAAACTAGTTTTAAAAAAGCAATAGTAAACTCTATTTTAAAATAAACAATTAATTTATTTTATTTGCATCTATAATCAAAATAATAAAACATTTTTGACTAAGACTTCAAGTGTATATTTCATCTTATTTTCAACATTTTTCTAGAATATGTTATTATTTTTGTTAGAAAAGTGCTATTATTTCTCATTGCAATTTAAAGTGTTTTGAATGTCACTTTTTAGAAATTGAGCGCCAATCAGTTTCGTTAACCCTTTCGTCCCTTATAGGCATATATGTCTCAGAGATAAGATTTCGTTACATATAGGATAAATAATTTTTTATTTTACATGGATCATTGTAGGAAGAAAGATTTTCACAAGATTTAAAATTATAAACATGCAATTGTCGGGTTCAAATGGTTAAAAATGAACCATAAGCAAAGCCATTACAACATCAGAGTGAATAACATTGAAAATATGCAAATAAAATGCTTCATATACACAAAAATATTTCCAATTCACGCAAAATTTCAATTTCGATTTTTAAATTCACAAATGCATCAAATGCCTGAAAGTAAAACAGATAACAGATTCGGCCCTTCAACCTTATTTTTCATAGCACTGTTTACACAGTTTAAAGTACCCCCATTTTTTTTTATTTTTTTTTTTTTTTTTGCCAAGGACAGATGTTGTAAATCCTTTTAAAGATGAACACGCTCCACTAATCTCGATTCTTTTCAAAACGGCATGAAAATCTCAAAAGCA
The DNA here is from genome assembly GCA_026543865.1 of Argiope aurantia. NCBI lineage: Eukaryota > Metazoa > Arthropoda > Arachnida > Araneae > Araneidae > Argiope > Argiope aurantia. The sequence goes on along the minus strand of JAPMOR010009325.1, from coordinate 829,366 downwards.
GTCATAAAAATAAGTGGAATTCAAGAATAAAGAGAAGAAAATTCAAGAAAATAAATATAATTTCAACATATTATATAGAAAATAAAAGAAATAAGAATGAATCGGCTGTTCGTGGTCAAAAATCTTGAAAATTACTGATAAAAAAAATACTGATTGGACTTGTAAAACCCAAAAGCTTACGTATGAGTCATCAAAGTCTTTCTTTGAGAATGGTATGGGATCTTATTATAGAACTATCGACCTTCAGACATGAAGTTTAACATCCAATGTTTTGCCGCGTTAACAAGGAGAATTTTACAAATACCGTTTAAATGAAATTATTCGTTCGAGCACAATGTTCTACAACCTCATTTTCCTCTACATTTTTAAAAAAAAGTGGTTTGTAAAAAGAAAAGAAAATGCAAATCGATACATATGTTTGTTTTTCTTTTAGATTTCCATAAAAAATGAGTCGCCGGACTTGGGGTGACTTTCAATATACTGAAATAAAATTTATTTATTTAATAAAAACATCTATTTCTTCTTCGCATACAGTCGATAAAAGAGAAAAATAAAGTCTAATTGTGGAAAAAAAATTCTAAATTACTTATTCAATTCATCTCTCTTCTTTATAATTTTAAGTCAGAAAATTCGGTCATTCTGACTCAGATCACGCTAACTTAAAAGACAGAAAAAAAGCTAAATGGGTGAAATTTTAAAAGTGTTCTATTTTCGAGCATTTTCGCGCAACTGGCTAATATACTATATATTTTGGAGGGAATCCATTAATCTATTAATCCATTTACCCGTCTACATTTTAAATGATAGCCCAAAAAGAGAATGTCTCAATAAACAAGACAGGAAGAATAAATGTGTTATAGATTTCCTCAAAAAAAAACCCTATAGACTTGAATGAAATTTAGAAATGAATTCACTATAAGGAGACGGTCTGTCGGTCTGTCTATTTGAATGTATATCTATTTTATAAATGTACGTCGAATGTAATTCGATTTTTCACAAGTTCAAAGAATTAGATAAATTAAGTTTTTATGCCAACTTCACAAAGAAATTGATTGTGAATCTCAAATATAAAAGAAAATGTTCGAGATTTAAATAGTTCTTATCATTAAATAATGTTATTCAGATCATTTCATATAAATAAAAATATCAAATAATAACAATCGAGGACTTACTGGTACATTAATTTTTTGTCTATTTCTTTTTCTTTCCTAAACAAGTTTATACTTCATATTTTCTTTAATTTTTCAGAATTTTTGTTTCTTAAAAAATATATTAACTTATTGAATTCCTGAAATAATGCACTATTTCATAGGAATATTTCTTACTTAAACTCATTAGAGAAATCTGATATATTTACGGAACTTATAAGCAAAATAATATTTTGCTAAATAATTTAATTTCTGCACAGAATGTATAACAAATTTAAAATGTAAAAATATCAGAATGTATAAAATTACAAAATTCAGTAAAACTACATTACAATCCTACGAACAATGACTTCAGAGAAAATTCTGTTTGTGAAGAGAATCACATTTTTTAATCACGTTTTTAATATCGATATATGATTGCGTACCATTATAGATATAGAACTGCATAAGATTTTTAATTGCATCAAAACAAAATTATCATCTCTTATCACAAATACGAAACGTAAATTCAGAATGAAATTAAATGAAATATAGAATACAAAGATATGAAAAATTTGCACTTCCAATTAATTTTATTTTCAAACCATCTCTTTAATTTCATACGCTGAAAAAAATTAAAATTGAAAAGAAATTAAATGAATTGAAAAAATATTTTCAATTATAAATAAAAACGATCGAGTTAAAGCATTCAAATCAAATGAAAGTAATATTTTTAAATAAGAAATCTTAATTAAAAGGGATTTCCTTTTTTATTAAATAGATTCAACAAGTTTTTTTCACCAACTAGTTAAATAATTAATAGTTAATAGTTAAATAGTTAATAAGTTAAATAATTTAATCAGATGCTTATAAAATTATTTTAATGTAAAAATAAAATGTGTAGTTCAAAAATTTAGTTCATTGAAAGTAATAAATTTGAAACTGAAATTGAAAAAAATGAGAATTCTAATAAATAATGCCGTTTTTAATAGTCGTATGACAAATGGATATTATTTAAAAAAATTATAGCTTTTATAAACTGTTTGAAAAGTGAAAATTTCTTTTGCCATAAATGTGATTTATTATATTTGTTAAAATATATCATTTCGTTGATAATTGTCATTTTATATTCATATAAGCAAAAAATAATAATTTTCTGCAAGCCAAATTCCATTATTTATAACATTTTTTCCATTATAAATAAAGAAAATTCTTAAACAGTTGAAAATACTGAAAAAAGATGAATTTTCTTTTTAGTGTCATATATTATTATGTTTTAAAATATTAAGAAAATTAAACAAAATGAAATAAGATACGTAACAATTCATGCACAGTTTAGCTAATTTATTATTAGAAGTTACACGATTTTGATGAACAAAGAAACTATTCCTCAACATATGAAAAGATTTCAAAGAAAAATTATGATATTTTATCTATACAAAAAGGGCGTAACTATTGTCAATACAATCTAGCTCTTAGAACTTAATATGAATGAATTAATTAATTAAATGAATGATAACTTTAGGTTTTTGAATGACAAAAACTTTCAATATTTTTGAAATTAGGAGAGAATTTATAATATACACCCTAAATTTTAAAAATCATTAAAATAAAAAAAGCAAAATTGCATATAGAAATTATTTATATAATTATATATATATATATATATATTTACTAATGAAAATAATTTCTTCACACAATAATTTACCTGTCTGAAAAAACGTAAATATTTTTAATAAGAAAGGCAGCTATTATTTTCTGAATGATAACCAACTGCATTAAACTTCTTCTGAAGTTTAAAAATATAAGAATCATATATTCAAAAAATTTTGTCAATAGCCATGTATTCATTAATTTTGAAAATTCGAAAAAGTAAGTTAGTTTTGAATTTTCATACGTTACCAAGAATTAATATTCACTTCAAAGAACATAGAAAATTATCAACAAATTTTACATTATATAGAAAGTTAAGTTCTTTTATATCATGGATTTGTCATTGAAATGATAATTTACCTTTTTAGATATGCATTTTATGTACTTATCATAAATATACGAATAGTTAAAAAGTAATTGACAATTTTTCATCCTACTTCAATGCAAGCTTAATTTATACAGATTTCCATGTTCGAATTTATTAGTTATAAGTTTTTAAAAATATTCGATATTTGTATAAAGGCCGGATTTAATTAAATTTAAATAATTTAATCTTAAGTTCTATAGAAGTAATACTTGTTTCAGAAATAAGAAAATCAAGATTACAGTTTAATGGAATTAGCAAGTTGTATTCATTTCCCTAGTATTTGAAGTGTATTATTTTTTCATCATCTTCATCAAAAACCAGTCGAATGTTGTTCTACAAAATTCATCTGTACTTATTCTCTTCGTTAAATTTCAAAGCATAATTTTCTCCAAATTCTGCAATAATAATAATTTAGTCCAGTTTACAAGTTTAATAATCAATTCAAATATCTTAAAAATCATTTATATAAAATACAATAAAGTACACAAGATGGTTCGACACTAGTCATCAATTTTTTCTGAACAATTTTTTAATATTTTTTTTTAATTTCAATTTAAGGATTGATAATATATATATATATATATATATATAATTATGCATTTATTTAATGTTCTCAAATAAATAGAAGATTTACAAAAAACAAATAACAAAACATATAGATTTGAAATTATTATTCTATAATTAAATAACAATGTCCATCTTTATGAAAATAGCAGTGATTTATAAAATAATGTGTTGTATCAGTTTTGTGTTATTCAGATATTAGATACAGCTGCTTAATTATTCACTGAATGATAATGCTAGTTTAATACAAGTTATTATTGAAAGAAGATACTCAATGGAAAGGTAATATTACTGGAAAATAATATTGTACATTGCATATATATAATATTGTAATGTTTGATTTATTGTGGCATAGAATGATGGATAGTATTATTATTTTACTTTTAAATATATACGGCATATGACAATTACAGTTTACAATACATTAAAGTTAATATATTATTTCACATCTATTTAGTCTTCATTATTTTTAACTGTCTTTTTTACTTCTGTCAATTATATTTGAATTTTTATAATCTGTCAAATCTGTATACTTTTGTTGTAATTTAGTGACATAAATTGTTTGTATTTATTTTCCTTAAAACTTTTCAGCTATTTTTCTATAAACATAATTTTTGTTTTATTGCTCATATAGATTCTTGTTTTACCAATTAATTCAAGAAGAATATTTCTTGCTTTCAACTTCCAATAAATAAGTTTTCCATGATTAATGATTTTGATTATTTTAACAAAATATATTTTATGAATGAAATTTCGACAAACTTAAAATCCGTGTTATTTTAATAGATTTCCACTTGTTTTATTTGTTGTCAGTATGAATAATATTGGAATCAAGTCCCATGAAATCATAGAGCCATTTAAACAAGATTTTTCATTCCTTCATTTAACAGCCCAGATAATAACCAGAATCTTTTTTTTATATACGACAGCGGAAGAAATTCCTAAAATTCCTTATTTTATGAAGCAATCAAAACATTTTGAAATTCATCGATATAAGAAATTCTTTTGGTAAAAAGAACGTAAATTTAAAGTTATTATTCAAAAATATTCAGAATTTAGGAAATTATTTCATCACAATTAAATTGGCATCATTAAAAGGACTTTTTCACTAATAAATGGTGCAAATAACCTGTTTTGTGAAAAAAAATTCGGGAGTTGTAATGGAAAGACACAGAAAATCATTGACTTTTAATTAATTGGAATTCTAATTGAATATTAAGAAATAGCATCTAGATGCATGTTTCTATATTCCAGTTTATAGTTGTACAAATAAGGAAGGTCAAGTTCAAAATATCTTCTCTGTAGAATACAAACACACAAATGCCACATTATTACTGGTAGAGATAATAAAAATTCTCAACTACGCAGAAATGAAAATAAATATGTATATATATAGAAAATATTAATATAGAATAATAAAAATAAGCATTAATTATAATGCATTGAAAATATATTTTTCAAAAATAGGAAAAATTTATATAAGATTCTTTCAGTGTTTAAAAAAATTATGTTCATAATATAACTTGATTGTAATCAGAATGAATAAATTATCTGAATAAAAATTTTAAGTTACTTCGTGCAATTCAAAGATAATATCAGAATTTTATCAAACTTCCCCTTAACTTAATTTTTTTTTTTTTTACAAAACACTGGTTGAAACTTTGACATAGTTCCATTATATCTATAGGTAAGTAATTTCGCTAAAGCGATATCTGCTTCAAAAAGTATATCTTGAGAATTTAGACCCAGATTGTTAAACTTAATATTTCAGTTGTCGATAGCATGGTAAGACAAAATTGCACTCTGTGGTTTTCTAAATCCTAATAGCTCTAAAGTAAACCATTGGTTTTTGCAGTTCTTTGATTTGGTTCTGTCCAGATTTCTTACGCCATTTATTTCTAAAGCTTCTTGACCACGTCGAAAAGGATATTTTTTGTTGTTGTTGTTGTCGCCATTGGCCACAGAAAATACATTTGTGCCCCAAGCGTTTCATGTTCAAACTTCCATTTCATTTATTTGTAAGCTTATTTTCAAAATTCGCATGTTGTTTTCAAAAGACAAAACTTGGTTATTGAAGTGTGTCAAGTCTTAAAAAGGATTTTAAACATCTGTTTTTAACCGAAAAAAAAATTTAAAAAAATTATGAACGTGTTTGTATAGAAGCGTGACAAACATGGCTGTCAGACTGGATCCATGTTTTTCCTCCAAACACGGGGTTTATTTGTAGCATCTTATATCCAAACTGAAAGATTGCGTGAATTGAAAATGTGTATGCGTTTAGATTTTTTTATTTGATTTTCTTTTAAGTTTATCGCTCTATTTTCCTAATAGTTTCATTCATAGAAATATTGCAACCATAACCAAAAAGGGATGATTCAAAGTCAAATTAAGTAAATATTTTTTATACAGTCTCACACTCAGATAAGATTTCTTTAGAATTAATTCACTCGAGATAAATGCAGTTATTAAGCTTCATCAACACTTTTATAAGATCACTAAAAACGCTCTCAAAATCATTTTTTTTTGTATATTTTTATATGGAAAATATATATCGAAACGATTAAGTTGAAGAAAGAAACATTAGAAGAATAATTTTGTATTGTAAATATTGAAAATGTCCTATTTTTGCTAAATAAACGTGTGAAAATACAAGATATTAAGTAATAATGAATTTATTTGTAATAGTTAAAGAAAATCTTGTTCATAAGTATACTAACGAATCCCGTAAATTTTGATTTTATAAAGATATAAGGTTTTGTATAATTTTCCAGAAAATTTTAAACCTTTTTGTACAAACTTGTATTAACACTTGCATTGATATAAAATAATTAAATGAAATATGGAATAGCTATTGCTATGAATGCAAAATGAATGTTAACAAAGGCTGTTTTGAATGTTGTAACTTTTAATATTTTTTGCATAATTCTTATTATTACCAACATTTTTGAATATTTTTTTTACAAAGCGACTCAACCTAAAAAGATATTCTTATCTTCGAAACTTTTACTTCTTCGCAGTACCAATTTTTTTGGCATAATATTTTTATCTTATGAATTTATTTATTCTATATATTACATGGATTCAATTTAATTCCCTCACTTATTCTTAGTAGTTCATAATAAAGGAATAATATATATTTCATACTTTTATCCTTTTCATATGAACATAAAATTTTTGTGTTACATCAGTTATCAATTAATTTTTAGGCATATCGAATTGTTTTGCCCATATAAAATTATCAGAAAAGATTAAGTTTCCTTATCAAGTGAATCAATTTAAATCAGACAAAAAAAACTTAGTATCTTCCCCAAAAATTCATTGTTTTTTTCAAATTTTTTTCATAATGATAAAATAAAAAAAGCATATTATCTAACATTTCACATCTTCGCATAATATAATTAGTTCAGCAGACATTTTCTTTCTTGCGCTGTTGTTTTCTTGCATTCTTTTTTTTTTCAATCCATCCAATTATGATTATGCTATTAAATTTAATGGTTAAGCAGTTCTTTCTTTATAATCCTATATAATTTACAAATTCTTTTATCGAATAACTTTTTATTTGGCAGATAATATTTTTAATAGTCTTCAAAGTTTCTTGTAAATACCGCGGACTTCATTTATTTTGAGCATTAATTTTATTAAATCACAAAAAACATTTATTTTTAACATAAATTTAAAAAATCACACATCAAAAATTTTTTAATGATTTTTTAAAAGATTAAAAGACAGTGATGTATATTAACATAACCAGTGTTAAACTAATAAAAAAAATACAAGTCAATATAAAACCGTTTAAAACCATTTTTAAGCTTATAGATTCTCTGAAGTAAACAGCACTTACCAAATATCGAAATTTTTATACTGATTTTAATCTCAAGGAATCAGTCATAATATTGAAGGAAAAACACTCATCAAACCTAACTGCTAATTTTTCACGAAATTATTTACATACTTTAATAATGTTTTTTTCACCATGAAAACCTAAATTTATAATGATTTAAAAATAATATTATTTATATTTCATACGTCGTTATATTTGTACATCGACGGCTGAAAATATAAGAAACTTCGAGTTACTTTCTGCTTTTAAATTTAAATTTAAAATAATTTAATTTCATAGATTTCTCATAAAATTTCAAATTATTATAACTATTTTACACAGAGATTATTTCAGATACCAGAACAAGTTTCAAATTCATCTGTGCAGTTTTATTCTGATACACTTAAATAAGTCGTGCAAGAAACAGCATACTCAATTTATAATTACTTATTTCAAAATTACATTAAAACATATATATTCAAATTATAACAGTATCAAATGAAATGAAATCTTTATATTCCTAATATTTTTTATAATGATATATTTTTTTACAAGAAACAGCATACTTAATTTGTAATTACTTCTTTCAAAAATTATATTAAAACATAGGGTGAAAACATATTCATATTATTACAGAATCAAATTCAGATAAAGCCTTAATATTTCTAATACTTTAAAATAAATATCCTTCATTTCCATTATACGTAATCCCCCAAAAGTATTTCCATCCGATTCGTTTTTCTTTAGTTTTTGTTTTCATTACTAAATCATATTCTTTTATTCTGTTATTCTTTCGTTTTTCATTATCATCATTTTAAAGATCAATTTGTTTTACAAAGTCTTTAAATTCAGTTCTTTAGACAAACTATATTAAAAAAATTCCTTCGTTTCCTCTCTTTGTGCAAATGCTCATTCATTTTCCTATCTTACAGATTCCATGAATAATTCAATGAGTGGAAAAATGAATTACAGAGTCTATCTAGACTATAGGATTGCATACAACTCTGGATCACGACAACTCTTATCTGAGAAACACGAGAAAATTTTTTCATTCGTACTTTAATAGATTAAGACCTCTTTTGATATATTTTAGTCACAATCTTTATAAAATATTAGTTCCTGAAATTTTTCTAGAAACAAGCGGATATTTATGTAAATAAGCTTTCATTTTGTTTTAAAGTTGTATAAGCGATTTGTATGACAACAAAACGAAAACAAATTAATTTACTTGGTAGTAAGTTTGAGTGTAACTATTTTTTTCATATAAGTAACGCAAGCCAGTTTATCGTTAAATAAGCTATTTCTACATGTACAATTTATTATTATTTTAGCTTTGTTAAAAATATATATGTTACTGGCAAAGTTTGAAATCCGGCATTCTATGGAATGCCTAGGCATTGTACATAATGTCTAAAACTAGCGGCATTGTATGAAACGTTTCCTATTTCACACATTTTTAGGTATTCAATAGAATTATAAAAACAGACAAAGTATGAAATATATATCCGATAGTTAGTAAAGATTTTAAAATGGATATTTTGTGCCCCCTTTGTTTCAAAACTGAAAATACTAATGAAAATATTGGTCGTTGTAATGAATGTGACAGAGGATGTTTCCTACTGAAGGAATTTTCAAACAAGTATGCGAGATCACAATCCACGTTTGATCCAATTGTCAGAATTGAAGATATTTCTGACAACGATCAGTTGCAATTGCTTAATCCAGTGGAAATGGCCAAGGATTTATAACAAATGAATTTGTAAAGCAAAATGCCAAAATATGAAATGGCTTTGTGTGAAAAATGTAAGGGAATGTAATTCAAAATGTTATTCAAGCTTACCATGTTTCAACAAGTAGGTTAATTTCAATTTATGATTTTTTATATGAAAATATTGATTCCTTTAATAATAAAGGCATTAATTTTGCTTTGTACAACTCTCATTTTTCTTTATGTCTTTTGAATAAATTTTTAATTGGCACTCTTATTATTTTTCCAGAATAACATTTGTATTTTTGAGAAAATGCGCGTCATTTTTACAATAGCTTTATCAGGATCTGTTTTCATATTTTGCCTAATTAGCATTTGTCATTCTGTAGAATACCTAGGTATTATATACAATGTCTAGGAAAAGTATTTAACAACTCTCATATTTTATACTTTGCCTAAAGAATTTCGGTATTATATACAATGCATAGGGACCCTTTAGAATGCCAGCGTTTCATACTTTACTGGTAACATTTGTAATATGCAATTTATGTATACTTTTATTTGAAATTTTATATTTATTTATATTATTTTTATATATGTAATTTATAAATATGTATTTACATGTAAAATAATATACATCTCAAATATGTATTATAAAATGTATAAATTGATGATTATTTCAACTAAAAAATAAGTATTCTGTGATTGACAAGTTTAAAAATATAAATTACTATTTTGTAATTCATATTTTATTAATTCTCATCTCTTTATTTTTTTTTCTGTTAATGAATCAAAATAAATATATTGAAAAAGTTGTAATGCTGAAGTGTTTTAACATACTACAAACTATGGGAACTATGGCTAGATCCAAAGGGCCGTCACCTGTCATGATATAAATCATTCTATGGTAGATGAGTCCTATTATCTATAGGGGGGGTCTGGTCTTGGTCTGCTCCTTGACGTACCCGAAACAACAAACCCACACATACCCGAAAGGATGTAAGACCTGAGAATATAAAATGTAAACTGGAGTCAAATTTTAAATTGAATCCATTAAGAGGTTGACCACCTGTCTGTCTACATTTTTATATGCATGCAATCATAATCAGTCGAAAATACAGTGACTTAAATAAATGAAATTTATTATCTGATATTGTGACTATACTTTTGTGTCAAATCTTGGTTTTAATCACTAAAAAAAATTAGTCCGAAGTATATATTCAATTTTCCAATACTAAAAAATTAATTGCATGGTAGAGATTAGCCACGAAAAGATTCGTTTGATAATAGGGTCATTGTAGCTATTAATCGCCAATAACTTTCTTAAGTACACGTAGTGGATTTATTTGCTATAATACAAAGAAGAATGCAGCTCTTATGTGCCTGATTTTAAAATACGGATATAAAAATCTCAGCCTTTGAGGCATTCACGTCCATGAAAATTATCTACAATTTTATGCAAGAAAAAGAAGATAGCATCTTTAAAAAGAATATACTACGAGAAAGTTTAGGAGAACTACCTCAAGCTGATTTTTAATATCAATAATTTAATGTCTATAAATATGTATGTAAAATACACTTTAATATAATATATGTAAATATATTTTATTTGTAGAGAATTTCACTTTGAATAGAAAAAAAGAAATATCCTTGTCCGTTCAAATATTCAATACATGTAAAAAACTGAATTATTCGGCTTATTTTCCAAATATTGTAATATAATACATTAAATAAAATAAGAGTAGATTTCTTTAATCATATAAAATCAAATTCTCCTTGTCGAGTTCATTTGAAATAATTTAAAATATAACTGGAGAAGAGAACATTCAGAAAATATTTCTCAATGATTATCTCTTTATTTAAAATGTTACTTAGTTAAAAAAAAATAATAATAAAGGAACATTTTGTTTCATACTTGGAATTTTTCAAATTATTTTTTCTGTTATGCACTGGTTTCAAACTTCAAAACAGTTATTCCCAGTTACATTTTTAAAAAAAAAATATTTCAAGGAATTATAAATTAATTCTTAAAAATTGAATAAATATTAGCATTTGATTTTATATGAGAACTGAAAATAGAAGAATATTATTGCTTTGCTCGTAGTCAAAGATAAATCTCACGAAAGTTACTAAACAATTTTGTGAGGACATAAAATATAGCGAAAATTCTCAGTGGTTTAGAGGAACTTGCTCGGTTTTTCTAACCTAGCTTCTTGTGGATCAGGAACAGTTGAGGTAAATAATATCACTAATAATAAAAATGTAAGCATCGAGAAAGTAAATAATGCTTGAAGAAAAAGATATCATTTGTAAACACTAGGCCAGAAAAAACAGTATTGTAAAGCCAGTGTTAAAAAATTAATTTAATGAAAAGATCTTTCTAAGAATGAACTTTTTATGCCAGCATAAGAAACAAATCAAGTAATCAAGTTATCAGATAATTCATAAATGATCCTGTTTTCATTAATTCATTGAATAAAGCAGAGTAAAAAGCTTTCGAACATATTTGTCTTTATTGTCAAGAACGTTCTGAACAAACACTAGATATGTTTCTTTACTTAATAACGCTCTTAACGAATTCAGACATCTTGATTGCTAAATAAGCCATTTTAAAAGTTTAATTTTTTTAATGTGATATTAGTGATGAATAAAGCAAATGATTTCACCAGGATTTAAAGGATATTATTATATCGATATTAGAGTAGAATTGATATCATATACGTTCAGATAATTGTAGGAATCTGTAAAGGCATTCATGTAAAACTTAGTCATAGCTGCAAATAAAAAAAAATATTTTGAAGTTTAATAAAATTATTATTATTATTTTTTTTGCTTTTATTTGATTTTTTTCTAATTCATATATTGTCGATTTACAGTGTGCAGATGCATCCATCTTTTGATTAATTAAATTGTTTTACAAAATGTAATCATATTTCTTATTTAATACCTATATCTTTACTTACATGAAAAATTTTAATTTGAATATCTCAATTCTCATTCATATTTCCAGTATATTTTATCTATACTTTTCTCGGCTCATTGTTACAATGTATTTTGAGTTCAAACTTCAAGTAATGAAACATTATTACGTTTTCAGCATTTTCGATATTATTTCTTAAACAAAACGTTTATGATAATAAAAAAAGAATAGTTTACTTTGTTTAAACGAATAAATATTCTTATTATATAACAATGGACTTCTAAAACTGTATTACAAATATTCCAAGGCAGATTTGATAAGTTTATTTAATTTGTGTCTGTAATGTAAATATCAAAAATATTTTGAAGCAAATTAAGACTATTATATATTTTATTTTATTTTTAAATTATCTAGGATATTTTAATATATTTCCAGTCTAAAACATGTATTCTTATATCATTGGATTTAGAAAAATTTGTTTGAGACGATTTATCAAATAAAAAAAATGTCTGACTCCCATCAAAATCAGAATTCAAATCCGAGTTTCATAAGTGAACTATTAAGAAGGAAGAGTGAATATCCTTAGAAAAAAATAACGAAACTTTTCATAGAAAAAATACATTTTCAATTCACACAAGATTTCAGTCTGGATTTTAAAAACCACAAATCAATCAAAAGCTCGAAGAAAAAGAGGGGATAGAGCCTGACGGCCCCGCTTTTCAAGGCACTGTTTACATATGTTTAAAATACTCAAAACCCTTTTTGTTCAAGACCAGAATTTTGGAAATCCTTTTAAATTCCCTCCCACCTCACCAAGTTCGATTCTTTTCAAAACAATCTGTGAATATTCGTAAAAGTCTTAAAAATATATGGAAAACAGGGATAGAAATAAAACAAACTTAGAAAATAAATATATTCTCAAGACCAGACAAAGAAATTTTTAAAAAAAATTCTTCTGGACGCTGTAAATACCTGGAAAATCAAAAGCGGCATAAAATCTGACCGACTAAGAGTAGGAAAATACACCAGTTTACATATGAATAATTTGGATTCGTACTTCAAGAGATGTACATGTGTATAATCGTAGTACTGGCTGCCCTGAGGGGTTAATTTTAACAACCTATGTGTGGCCCTATGAGTTAGAGGAGTTTTAAAAAGACCACCTGGGATTCATTCACCAAGAGATGGCCCTGTTAGGATCATAGTACTGGCAGCCCTGAGCGGTTAATTTTAACAATGTATGTGTGACTGCATTTTTTGTCAAAGCTGTGAAATTATTTTTAAAGGAGCAATTTAATACTTATGTTTCTTATGTAAACCCTTAAGTACGATACAATAAGTATTTGACCTTGAGTATAATTTAAACATAATTTATATATTTTAAAATATCATTTTTTTCTTTCTCGCATATAATGCTTTTAAAGATGAAATTCTGTAGTCACCAAAAGATTCTATATCGCTATGCCGCTGATAAGTTTGAAAGTTTTAGACTCTCTCTGAGTTTCGAACAAATAATTTGAAAAATGTCATTCCAACACAAGATATAGTTTAGATACAAAAATAAACTAGATGAATGGAATTCATTTATATATATTTGACAAAATGCTGATTTGCATCATGTATTTGTACTTTTATAGAAAGCTCGTCTGCCGATCAATAAAGAAATTATAAAAAAATTCAACTTTTAAATTATTCCCTTCTTTAACCTTTTTCAATTATATTTAAATTTTATTCGTACTTAATGATAAAATAATACTTCAGGACATTCCATTTAATTTTAATTAAATTTAATTTAGTTTAATTTAAAATAAAAATTTCTTTTAAGTATGAAATCTTATATTAAAGAACAGTATTATATCCTTAGAAAATCTATTAAATATTGGGTTGTTCGGAAAGTAATTTCGTTTTTTCCCGACAGAGGATTTAATTGTATTTTTTTGCACCCAACTTCACATTTAAGCAGTATAATTTTTATATGCTTTGAGAGCTCATATAGCAAGGCTTGTGTGTGAAACATTCCAATTAATTCTACGCAGTAGTTTTTGGTTGGTGCCCTTTTAAATATGGAGAACGATAAGCAGCATTTTCGACATATCTTACTGTTTTACTACAGAAAGGGTAAAAATGCTGTTCAAGCCAGAAAGAAATTGACCGATGTGTTTGGAGAAGGTGTGTTGACAGTACGCCAGTGCTAGAACTGATTCGCTAAATTTTATAGACGGTAAAACCTTCACCTCAAATGAGGAGGTCAAAAACCACCTCGATCAGTTTTTTGGCAGCAAAGACTAAAAACTTTATGAGCGTGGAATTATGCTACTACCAGAAAAATGGCAAAAGGTGTTGAACCAGAACGGCCAATATATAATTTAATAAAGTATTTGTTTATTGTACGAAAACTGTCTTTCATTTCCACAAAAAAAAACAAAATTACTTTCCGAACAACCCAATAGTTTAAACAAATACTTATATAAGGTTTTTTTTTTATAAAAATATAATCGATTTAATCATAAAATTTAATGTGTAAAATTAAGATAAAAAAATACATCGTGCATATTCTTTCTTCCCAGATAAACTATATTCAATTCCTCGAAGAAAATGTATATTTAAATGGCAAAATCGAAAATGAAAAGCATTAATAAATAATTCAATTTATAGTTTGCATATTATAGCCTTTGAATATTTTTGTTTTATTTCATTTGCTAGAGCTTTTATATAGAATGAAAAAAGATGCATTAAATAATTTAAACATTTATTTTCAAACAATTACGTTGCTCATTAGTTTAAAGCAAGTCAATTTAAATTTATTTAAATACAAAGAATATTTCCCATATAAATAATTTATATTTTTATACCATCATTTATTATAAATAATATAAAAACATTTATGCGATAAACTATCTGAAATTAGTAAATGAAATAAATTTGCAATTCAAAATCAGCTGCTAGTTATGCAATTAAATATTCTGCAAAAATAAATAAAAAGAAAATTTAAAATATGTAAACGCGAATTATAACACATTTGTTGTACAAAATTCTGAAACTTTAATGAGAGAAATATTTTTTTAATAAAAAGAATACCATTTTGCAAAATATGATCGTTTATCAAACAAAACAGGCATTCTTCCGTCTGTAAGAACTAATTTGATTAATAAGATGAATTTTAACTTATTATTTCTTTGGAGTGTAAATATTTCAATATTTTTGAAAGCAAGAAATTAATTTGAAGCATATATTGTGAATTCTAAAATCGTAACAAATGAAACAAAAATGCATAAAAATATATTAATGAAAATAATATTCTAATTTTTAATTTTCTGTTTTTGAAAATCAAATAATTGTCTTTTTTTATTAGAAAATGTCTATTATTTATTTTTATATAGGTTACGGTCCTTATTTTCTGAATAATTGTAACTTATCCTTAATATTTTGTTTAAATTTAGAAAAGTGAGATTTCTTCCCCATAAAACTTTCACCAACAACAGAAAATTTACGCATTTCAATAAATCAATTAATTAAGATTTGTTCCCTTTATCATAATTTATACATTCAATAAAACTTAATATTCTAATATCTATTCCATTAATTCTTATACACATATTATACTTTTATATATATATTCTTGTTTAATATTTTTATATAAATTTTATAATAAGGCTTAGTATACATTTTTAATATTCGCTGAAATCAAGATGATAAAACATTAAAGTAATTTATGTAATAAAAAAGTGAAAAATTTAGTATCATAAATTTGTTACAGAAACAATAATTCTTATATGTTATGCGTTTCATTGCTACACGCATTATATACTCTTAATGAAATATATTGTAGAAAAGTAAACGAAATTTAAATTATCCCAATATTCTATCAAGAAAATCAATTAAATTTTTTCCTGATTTTTGTTAATAAATTTATGAAATATATTTTAAATTCAATGGAACATATATCTAGAAGAATAAAATAATGAAAATTACTGTTTAATAAAAATAAACTTTTATTTTTATGTCTCTGTTATAGTAAATATGTTATGTTTTTAGTGTGACCCCATTGAACATTTTTGTATAAAATTTATTTTTGCTTTATCTTTTAACATACATTTTTAAATAATATTCTTCACCGTTTGACTTATCATTAAAATTTAATCCAGTTCGTGCATTATCTGGGATATTTTCCAAACCATTTGCATAGTGCAGAAAAAGGAAATAAATTACTACTTTAAAGGCAATTTAAATTTTATTCTTAGCTATTTTTAATAATTATTATATCTTAATTTTAGGTCAAATTTTATTTTTATTTTTATTAATTGGACATATTTTGATTGTTAAAAGTTAAAGTAAGGGTTTACCAATTCATGCTCATAGTTAAATGATGTAATGATAAATATAGATTTTGTAATATTATAGTCAAAACTCCATAATAATGCTCATGTTTTATAAATTAGCAATGATTTATAGCATGTTGAGATATTTTAGCTTTATAAGTGTGTTACTTTGTGGATATAGCTGCCTAGTTTTGATAAATGATGATGGTAGTTTAATGCAAAATGTTTTTATTGCAAACAATATTTACTAACTTATAAGGAAACTATAAGATAAAATGACAGGACAAATGATCAATTGCCGCATAGTATTATTATCTGGCATTTAATATATTATACACTGGGTTTAGGGTGACTGCGTTCATGTATTTGTTTCAAATATTTATGAGCTATGAAAATTAATGCATTAAGAAATACATTAAACGTAATGTAATATTTTTCATCCTTTGTCTTTAGTTTCAATTACAACTAAATTTGATATTTCATTTAGTTTTATTTAAACTCCTATATATTGTAATTAATATAAATAAAAGTTTGTTAATATCTATTAATATTTTAATATTATGTTAACGTGTTTTTATACTGAATTTTTTGCAAACATAATTTCATTTTTATTGTTCATCAAGAATATTTTTCAATGCTTAAATTTGGGGGGAGGGGATCCGCGCATTGAAAAATATATTTTTCATAATAATAAAAATTCTTAAAATTTCATTTTATATTTTGTGAAATTATCCTTTATTTAGAAAATGTATTTGTATATGGAATGCATAGTTTAAACATTTTATATTTAACCCTTTTAAGGGCCATTTTTTTCTAGTCATATTGTGTTAAAATATTTTTAGACTTGAAATTAGAATAAGAAAAGGGATTCATTTAGCTTATTAGATAAATTTAATTTGATTAATTAATTAATTTGGGTAAGTAATAATTCAGTAACAAATCAAGACGCATCATTTTGTGTGAGATAAATAACTAAAACATCTAAATTGCTGTCTTTCTAAAAAAATGTGTCAGAACTTATGCCAACCTACATAATTTCATACAAAGATTGATAAATTTGGTGGGAAGCATACTTCTCACTTCCCTAGAAAGAGTTAATCTTGCAATTCTATAAAATCAACCAACAACTTGAAAAGCGAAGAAAAATTACTATTAATTATTGGCTCTGTAATTAGTGTAGATTTACGACATATCTGATAAGTAATTTCCTTGCAGGGACATCAGTTTCAAATTTGTAGCAGTGGTGTCAGTTTCAGAATCTGTTGTAGTGACCTCAGTTTCAAAATCTCTCACAGTGGAATCAGTTTCAAAACCTGGTATTACCACATAGGCTCTGATTCTACACATAGGCTGTTAAATTTAATCCTTCGTAGCAAATATCAGTAAGATAAGACCAAATCTTATCTGAAGCCCTTAGATGGCTCAATCTAAGGGCGTGACCAATAATTTTTTGCAGCTCTTAATTTCGGTTGGTCCAGTTTCTTAACTTCGTTTATTTCATAAGTTTTCTGACAACGCCTAAACGGACAATTTATTTTTCAAGTTTCTATTCCCTTCTCCAATAAATAAAGGACTTTCCTAGTATTTTTAATGTGAATTCTACCATGTCTTTTTTTTTTTTTTGAGATTGTTTTCGAGACTTTTCGCTTTGTTTTCAATAGACAAAATTTACTTATTCACGTGGGTCAATTCTTAAAAGATTTTAAACAACAAAAGCACTTTTAACATAAAAAGATAATTTTAAGCATTATAAACATGTTTATGTAGTGAAGTGACAAATGCGGCTGTCAGTTCGGATCTGTGTTTTTCTTCCAAATGGGCTACTGATATGTGGCTTTTGAAATCCAAACTGAAGTTTTGCATGAAGTATAAATCTGTATGCATTTAACTTGTTTATTTTACTTCCATAAAAAATCTATCTATTTTCCTGATAGTTTTATTTATAGGAATGATGTAACAGTATAGAATATCTTAATTCATTTTAGATTTAAGTAAATTAGTCTTTATTTGCTGATATTCAAATACGATTTCTTTAGAGACGATTCTTTAAAGGATTCAAATTTATTACATTTTGTCAAATTATTTTAAGGTCTTTGAAAACTCTCTCAAAATATTGAAAAAAAAACTTATTGGAATATTGTTTATCGATGGTTTGTCTGTTTAAATATCTATATCTCTTTATTTATAAATAAAATAAGAAACTTTGTGACTAAGTAAATGAAAATACAAACAAATTATGAAACTACTGCACTACTAAAGAAATTGTAAGTACGTATATTGAAATGATATAAAAAAATCTGTGCTTTTTAAATCCTTAAAATATTATTTCATTATTACTAAAAGATTTATAGAAGAATACAAAAATTAAATTGAATTTTCATAAAATGTAAATAAATTATTTTACTACAAATTCTTTAGAAATATATATTTATGTAATCTGTTTCATATATTATGGTTCTATTTACTTGTTATTGTATGCAAGTTAATTCATTTTTTTTCAATTCATTTTAAATAAAATACTTAGAAAAATAACAAAACATTGAATTTTCCATTTTAATCGTATTCAAGAGTTATTTCTAATAGATATGTTTCATTGTGTTTTTAAATGAAGTAAGCAAATACTAAACGAAATGTAAATAGTATAAGAATAAAATTAAGAAGTATAAGAATATTTTAAATATCATTTTTATCAAATGATTTCTTTTTAAGGTTTAATTGCATAACATAATAGCATTAAAATACAGCATGGGTTTTGCATTAAAAAAAATCTTTCCGGGAAAGAGCAAAACAGAATTCATGAATTAGAAATTACAGAAAAAGTAGCCATGTTCAAGCTTAAATATAGCCGTGGAATATGGAATTAGAATTATATCCTTTTTGATGATAGAAGTTATCTTCAACGGAAGTGATTGCAAAATACAACGGAAGAATACAAAAATAAAATACAAATATTTCATGTACTAAGAGAATAAATAAAAAAATGAGTGAATAAAATACAACTATAGAGATATATTAGAAGTAAAAGTAGTATATATGCTTTAATCATGTACGTATGATTCATCAAATGCTTATAAGTCAAAAGAATGTGACAAAAGAATGTAAATAATATAATTCTCCATAAGTATTAGTTTACTTATTTTAAATAAATTAATCATAGAAAGATAAGGTATCAAAAATGTATATTCGATCATTAACCTACTTTTATTTTAAAAAGTTATTTTGATTTTTTAAGTTAGCATGACAAAACTGTAAAACTGAAGTAATTTCCATTTTTAATTAATATGTAAATTTCTTTGATAGAAAATGTAAATGAGATGAGTATCTATCTTGCAACCTAAAATATCCCTTTCATATTATATTATTTACTCAAATGCACTTACGATGAAGAAAAATTCTTAGAAATATAATCTTGTAAGTATAAGTCTTGTAAATATAATTCTTGTAAAAAGCAATCGAAATATTACCTTTATACAAAAAAGAGGTTTATGTAAATTCGAGACATTTAGGAATTGGGGATATATTTTCTTTATTTAATAGAAATTTTGGTCTAAAACAGATTAGTGGATGCAATACGCGTTGATTTTGAAAAGTTCAAATTTTTGCAATTCTACAATCAGCATAAATGTTTAAGATTCATGAATGATGAATTTAGAAGGTTGTCTTAATACATGAAGTCATATACAATAAAATGCATAAATTAAAATAATTAACATTTCTCGAATCATACACTTGAATTGTAAATAAATATCAACGAATGCAGTTTCTGAATAACAGGAATTTCGCTATATTTTTGTATAATTATTATTATGAATATCTTTATTTATGACAATTCTGGAGATGTGTTTGAAAAATAGTTCTCTTTAAAGGTAAAGGTACTTTTGTAATCATAACAGATATTTTTTTTTATTTAAAAGAAATTCGATCCTACTTCTGTTCAATGCTGTTTTACCCTTTAATTTTATTAATTCATTTATTCAAAGCATTGCATGGATATGAATTCATTCATTCTCTTCTTCTTTTCAGTTAAGGCTGCAAATTTTATTGCATATATGAGTATAATTTAATAGAAAACAAAAGCTAAAAAAGACGGCACACAAAATGCATGTAAACTTATAAATAAATGTATATATATAAATATAATTTTTTTTTTCATTTTCTCTTCATTTCTAGAATTTTCATGAAAGCAAGAAATTCTTAAATAATTAATTTAAAAATAAAAGAAAGGACATCTTTAATTTTTCAAAAAAAATTGATTATAAAGCTAATTATAAGGACAATTTATTTTGATAGTGACGTAAGTCCACTTTATGAGAAAAAAAATGGGACATCATATAATTTCTGATTTATTTAGCGTTACCATATATTTATAGGATTAATAATTAATATTTACTATGTTAAAAATTGCAACGCTTTGTTTAATCTAAAATTGACCAATAAAAGAAACTGTTTAAAAACTAAGAAATTTCTATTTTCTTAAATCAAGAAAAAATGAGATTGCACCACTTGCAAAATAAACGTTCCAAACGATAAAATATTTTAAAAAAATATGGCATGGGCATTTCGAAGAATTTTTTAAAATTCCTGCATGTTATAATAAATTATTAATTATTATAGTACTGAATGAGTTTTTTTCCGTATATGAGTAAAAAGTTTTGTTTGAATAAGAAATAATTTTTAGATCAAAAGTAGGTCATCAATTTAAAAAAATTGAATTTGGAAATTCGTTTTATGAAATGAACACATATCTAAATGTATTTATTAAATTTCATGTGAATTAAACACCATTTTGTTTCGTTATATAGTAATTCAAATAAAATTATCAAAAATGTAGCACGAACGATAAAAACCTTTAAAACAAAAATTTTTATATATCCATTCATATCTGTCAATTCTCATAATTTTAGCTCTGATTTTAAATTATTTGTATAATATTGAGAGAAAAACATACATTCAAACTGAGTGATTTATCTTTCAACAATAAATTTATGTGCAGTTTTGATGATTTATTTTTTTCACTAAAATCACTTGCTAATATTCTCATAAGGATTCAGAAGCTTCATATAAGATTTTTTTTTAAATAGCTATAACGGAATTTTCAAAATCTCAAGAATAAATGGAATAAAGGAATAAAAAAAATCTCTGATATATTCTCAATACCCATCGTGAAAAGGAGGGAAGATAAATATTGTTCATTTCGATGTGATCAAGAATGTTGTAAAAAAATGATGGGCACATTCTGGCCAGACCGTACTTCTGAAAGGTAGAAAAAGATATGAAGCTCAAGGAAAAATATGAATCACTGGGGATTCCAATTGACAGTATCCATAATTTATTACAACGCTCACCCATAATGCATTATTTTTAACACTATGAAACTAATGAATAATCGAAATTATGTGCTTTATATTGAATTTTCAATGAATTTCTTGAAATCTTAAATTACAGCTACCAAATAAATTATATTTAAATGATGTATAAAATTTGCTTAAATTTTTTTAGGTGCATATATTGGTTCTTTATAAATATTTATTGTTTGCTTTGACTTTGACTTTATTTTTGTTTATACGCATATGAAAGATTGCATATATAAAAAAAAACAATTATAGAATCTTTAAAATTTTCTAAAAATCCTAT
Source organism: Argiope aurantia (assembly GCA_026543865.1). Lineage (NCBI taxonomy): Eukaryota > Metazoa > Arthropoda > Arachnida > Araneae > Araneidae > Argiope > Argiope aurantia. The sequence goes on along the minus strand of JAPMOR010009325.1, from coordinate 807,254 downwards.
ATTTACTCAAAAATATTAAAAAGTGATATTTCATTGAATTTTCAAATGTAATTTAAAATGGTAATATTAATTAAACTCATCAAAGAAAATTATTATAAACATTTGTTTTATCTGTATAGTTAAAATACGATATATCTTATTACGTATAAAATAAATTCACGCAAACTTCAAATTATCATGAAAATCGTGATTTAATTTTTTCATATCTGTAAGATTTAAATGTGATATTTTGTTATCTATATTTATATTGATTATGTAGGTTTCAAATAAAAACAGATTTGCTATTTGCTCTCTGCATTTAATCATGGAAATTTTATTTACTATATAATTCCCATTATTATTATTTTTATTTTCACGGATCATGTTTCAACCATACGAATAAGTACAAAGTACAAGAATGGAATCTTTATTATTATACAGTGATATTAATCATTCAAAGTCACCATATGAACATATTTTCCAAAATTGTAATATCAGAGGGAAAAAGTAAAATTCAAATCATAGATGCGTCAAATTAAGTTGAAGTTTTTATATCCCTAACAATTCAAAGAAGTTTTTTTTATCATCATTACCATCCATCAACCGAAAGTTTTTCAATCGATTCGTTCTCTTTTTCGTTTCTGCTTTCATTACCAACTCATATTCTTATGACCACTATTCGTTTTTTCTTATCATCATCTTAAAGCAGAATTTGTCTTACAATATCTTTAAATTCAGTTCTTTAAGAAACCTGTATGGAATGAATTCTTCTTTTCCCCTTCTTCTCTTTCTGCGCAAATGCTCATTCATTTTCCTAGCTTACAAGAGCAGTGAATAATTCATTGAGTCGAAAAATGAATTGTTGGAGTCTGTCTTGTCTACAAAATGGGATTTAATTCAGACTGAAGGAAGGATTGATTTGCGGAAAGTTCTTCATTCGTACTTTAATAGATGAAGACATCTTTTGATATCTTTTAGTTACAGCACATTTAAATGAATAGTTCTTGAAATCATTCAAAGAACAGATGAAAATGTTTTTGGAAGTGAACTCCCGTTTTGGCTTAATGTTGAATAAGCAATTTAGTTTAGTTACAATGCAAGGAATTCAAAGCATTTTCTTTTTCATTTCAAAAAACCTTTTGTCGTATAATTTGATACGACTAAAACACATACATTCAATTAAAACAATATACAACAATTTACAAAGTCCATATATTACGAAATAAAAGAGGAGAGAAAACTCCTACTATGGGTATAATGATTGGCAGAAGCACAGGCTTGAATGTTTTGATGGAGAGTTTGAGTTCCATCATAGCATTTAAAAACATAGTTTCAGTCAGTATATCAAATTGAATTTAAGATATTATTGAAGTTAAATGAAAAATCCTGCGAAAATGAAATTCACATCATTAAAAAGGCCTCTCTTTTTTGTGTCTTAAAGCACATAAAGAAAATTTATAAGATTTCTGTTTTGGAAGATATGAGTATCAGTTTTCATAAGCAAGTCATAACGCTTACTGCTGTACTTAATATTAATATACGGCGCCGAAATTGAAAAAAAAATTGGAGCGATTTCTAGTCAATATAATTGTGAAAATTTTTATTCTAACTTTAAAAACAGTTTGTTAACATTCCTGGTATACTCCCAGGATTGCAGAGTTTCGATTGGTTTTGGACGATTGGTAGTATTTTGTTGTGTTTCGAGAGAAACCGTACATTAATTTTAAGTCTTACCACAGTTACTTATCTGGCAATGATTTAAGCCTATATTTGGGCTTCATTGAACTTTTATTTGAAACCCATTTCTTGAGTTCTTCTATATCCTTTTTCCACTGTCCGAATGTCCGCTTAGATGGCAGTATCTTCAGAACAATTTTAATAATATTTTGAAGCTCTATTAATTAGCTAAGCGAAGCATGAGATTCAGTAACGCTATAAAAATATTCAATGATTGAAGCTGTCAGAAATTTGCATGATGTTTTGCCTATATTTGACTGTTGAAATCCGACAATTAGTAATA
>JAPMOR010009325.1:694277-805155 GCA_026543865.1 Argiope aurantia | reverse complement strand
ATATTTTAATATCTAATTTAATCCAAATTAATTTTCTAAATTTTTTGCCTAATTCGGCCCATGTCGGGGTCATTCTAAAGTGTTCTCTTGTTTCCTGATACCATTCCACGTATAGAGCTGTGTAAAAATTACTGCGCAATCACTTCTACGAATCAAGTGAAAATAATCCTTCCGTTGCCCTTGTCAAAGGTCAATACGTGCCTTCCATCGCCACGTGGCCGGAAGTTCCATGTTATATAAGACAAGTGATCATTTGTTCCTTGCTTTCTCATACTTCTGCTTTTGTGCCGTACTGTGATATACGTGCCTTGTCTGCGTCTTTGCTTCAAAATAATTATGATTTTCCGTAATGTATATTAAAATTAATTTAAAAATGTAAAATGCTATTCAATGTCTTTGAACCTGCATTCTGTTTCAATCAAAATTCATTACATTTATAGATATTTATATATTTATATATTACACAATATATGTATTAATTATATGAAAATTGATAAAAATGTCTTTTATTTATGCAATAATTATTTTTAATTGAAAATTATAATATATAATTTGGAAATGCTAATAAACGTATTTTAGTATTTTCTATTTTTGTATATCATTCATTTATTAAAGGATAGTGAAAAGGTTAAAATTTTTTTAATATATTTTAGCATCCTATGAACTAAACTTTTCAATGTTGTCTTTTATGATTTTTATGAATCTTGTTTTGAAACTGCCGACCGTATTTTGAGATAACTGAATCGAAAAAGTATGTATGTTGCTTCAAATTTTACCTGCCAAATTGTAGTATATTTTTTTGATAATTAAATTAATAACAAACCATAAAAGAAAAATTTAAGAAAAAAAAAGAATTTGTTTACAAATAAGGTTTTTTAAGAAGCTGAAGTTCTTAGTTGATGCTTATGTAATATAAAATAGGATTGCAAAACATGTTTTTGATGTTTAAGAATCCTAGGAAAATATTTTTCAATATTGTTTAAAATATGAATTTTTATAATTTAATTTTTGAATCTCATCGAATTCACAGTAAGAAAAATAGTTTTAATCTAGTTGTAAATATTTATTTTTCATTTAATTTTTCTGAAAATCTTTCACGCTTATTCTAATTTGATAAATGAATATTTAAATGAATTGAAACATTAAACTGAAGAAAGATTAAAAGAGTCAAACATATTTTCGAACAAATATATTTATTGAAATTTTGTCTTCTATATCGATTCTTATGGAAAAAGGAAAATATTTTTTGTGTGTAATAAGAATTATGTTTTCCTTTTAAAACCGAATTTATGGAATATATATTAAAATTTAATTATTATATCGTTGTAATGATCAAAATAAACTTCTTTGTAAATGTGTTTTTAAATAGCTTGTAACTAAGTCTTTCCGTTTATATTCGGATATTTTAAAGTACTGAAAACGATTGCCCTCATATAAAAGAAAAAAAAAACACTAATTTTACATTTTCAGAGTGCTATTAGAAAGTGCTTTTTCATATGATCCATCTCTTCTATTTCCTTGTTATTTATTATTTAATATTCCTTTATTCTGTTTTTTGAAAGATGCGTAAATAATCTGCAAATAATTTTTAAACGCCTAAAATTTTTCCTGCAAAGTATAGGGATTTTATCTTTTATACTGCGGTATTAACCTGAAAAATAACTTCGAAACCGTAACTGCATTTTCAAATATAATATAACCAAGTTTATTTTCATATTCAGATATATTCATTTTGAGGATATTTTGATCTCAGATGAAAGAAAAAAATTATCGTTTTTAGATTTATGACTTTTATAATATTGTGTAATATGATTCATTTTTACTTTCACATGTACAAAATGAAAGCATTGTAACTGACAAAAATGTCTAAATCGAGAGTTTGATGGTACTCCACGTTTTAGACCCACCTGAATAAAAAAGGAATTAATGCCAATTTGTCTCTCTGTGTTTCTGTGAACATGCAAACACAATACTATAGAACAGACGAATTCAAATAAACACATGATCTTTATATTAAATTTGTAGATTTCATACAAATTTTGATCTAAATCCAATTAGAAGCATTATGTGAGTTTAACAGTCATAGTGGAACATGATAACTTCAACACGCAAAGAGCTAGATAAATAAAATTTTGTATAGAAGTTTAACATCTATAATGTAGACGTATATCATATTTGATATCGTATTATATATCCGACAGAGGGTAGCCCGACTTGTACTTTCCAATATGTAAACGCGGTAATTCAAAGATGTAACAAATTACACAAATGAAATTTGATTAAGTTTTTCAATCTAAAGTGTAGATTCTTATTAAATTCTTAACCAAGTTTGTCGAAGGACTGACTGTCCGTCGGTTAGTATTTTCGCCTCATGTAAACGTAATACTCAATAATGAAATGCTTTAAATGAACGGAATTTCGAAAGTGATCTTACGACCACAATTGTACCTTTATGTCAAATTTTATTCAGAATCGGTCAGAAAAAACAACCCAAATATGTATTCATTTTTCTGATGCATATGTATTAACTATATACAGGATGTCTCAAAAACTTGACTGCGGCTTTTATTCCTAAAATATTGATCGTAGACATATACTGTAAATTACAATGTTGCGTAAGAAAAGGTGGGAATTCTATGAAATCAATTAAAGTTTTCAGGCGATTAAACTTTAAAAATATAAAATTTAAATTTTTATACGGACTTCATAGAAAAAAAAATTTCCACTGAGTAAAATGTGCCACGTCCTCTAATAAGGTCATGTACGGAATTTCAGCATTTTATCACAAAAAGTCTCAAAGATATGAAACTACATAAATGCTGACTTAAATCACTTTTCGATTCCTTGATATGAGTTCGCAAAGTTAAAAAATCAAGTCGAATGTTCGTGTTTTAGAGATCATACATAAATTAACAAATAAAGTAATAATTGAATAAATAAATAATAATTTTACTATTTATTAGTTCAAAAGTATTAAAAATGTGTAGAAAGAATAACTTACAGGAAAGATTACATAAGGAGAGATTACTTTAATGAAAGATTACATAAGATTTTTTACAAGTTTACTGACTGTGTTATTATTAATTTATATTCTGTAATTCATGATATAAATTTTTAAAATATTTTTCAGTAAGCATATATTTTAAAATTTGTATTTAAAACTAAAGATATGAAGCATATTTAACTTTCTTATGATGCATTCATGCGTCGCGTCATCTGCAATGAAGCTGTAAACATTTGCATATTAATTTGTGATTGCTCCTTCTCCGACTTTGTTTTACCATATCTTTGAGAATTTTCATGATAAAATTCTTCAATTTTGTACATGACCTTATTAAAGGTTGGGGCACATTTTACTCATTGTGAATTTTTTGTGTGGGGTCCGTATAAAAATTTAAATTTTGTATATTTTAAAGTTTAATCCCCTGAAAATTGTAATCGATTTCATAACATTTTGCACCTTCTTTTTACGCATCTTTGTAATTTAGAGTATATGTCTACGATCAATATTTAAGGAATAGAAGCCGTGGTCAAGGTTTTTGAGATACTCTGTATATATATGTATTAAAATAGTTACCTCACTTCATACTTTAAACAAAACAGTTTTTATACGCAAGATATCTTCATATTTTAGTGAGAAAATTTTCTATGTCAAAGTGAAAATAATAATAATAATAATAAAAACTTGGAATTTGGGAAGCATAGGAAAGGAGCTTTAGGAGTTTCCCCTGTTCGAAAATGGGTAGAAATAACGAAGACTTTTAAAGTTGTGTTTTAAAAATGAATCAGAATAATAAAAATAAGTCTTTCAAATATATCAAAAAATGTATGATTCTTTTAATTGTTGCATCTTTACTGAGAGAGGCGCAATAATTAATTTAATTGAACTTCTATAAAATAATATGATTAATTCATTTTGTATTATATTAACATTTTTATATGTCAATATTTTTTTTAATTTAATATCCATTATTTCTATATACTTAAAAATGATCTTGGAGTTCTTATTGTATAGTTGCTGCTTTTGCAGAATGATTATAAAAGCTAAGAATTTTTTTGCTACCAATTTGCAGTAGCTTATGATTAATTATTGAGGACCGCTAACTTTCTGTGTGATTAACTATTTTATTTATTTGCTTTAAATATGTTATTATTTTAAGATTATCAATGTTTAAATAAATGTTAGTTAGTTTTACTGATTCTTATTTTCCTCAAGTTGAAATAAATTAAATAACTTTGCATTTTATAGAAACGATTGTTACTTTAATATTCTCTGAAATTTTAATTTTTGTAAGGAATCAAAAGATATGATTTTATCATCAACTCATGATTATATAAATATGTTTCATTTATAGAGAACTATAATTATATATAGATCAAGTCTGATAATAAGTTCATATATTGATCATGAGAATCATTTTGAAATACATCAATGTTTCACCTTAAGTTTGTTATTATTAATTAGTCCTTTGAACTAAGCAGTTATTTGGACTTGCTTATCTATCATTTAAAACTATCAAATTGCATATTGTCTACTAATAATTACAAAAATTTAAAATAAAATCACAAAAAATATGAATTGAAAAATTTTAGACATAGAATTATTTATTGCTGACATTAATTAATAATATCAATCTATATTTATTTTTAAATCATCTTAAAAAACGTCTATGAAATTTACATTTTAAGTTTTCCCATATTTGAAAAATTTATTTATTTTAATTTTATTCGATAGAGATAAATATCATGAGTATAAAGTAATAAGAAAGAAGAATATTGATACAATTTGCATATTTAAAGTATATTTTTCGAGATAATAAGGCAACATGTAAATTGTGAATAAAATTAATGATGCAAAACAATGTTCTTCTACTTATGGATGAATATAATATTAAAAAAACATATATTGAAAGATAAAAAGCTGATAAAATTGTTTATGTTTTGTTTACCTTTTGTTTGAAATTAACGCCTGCATATCTATCTATCAATGCAACAACTTACCTGAAAAACAGAGAAAGTATTATAAAACTCTTTCTCAGGATATGATGCAGGTCTTTGTTAGTTCAAGTGGACAGGTTCGCTTAAGCGGCATCCATTTCAAAATCCTCCTAGTTCGCGGGGTTGCACACGGGCTGTTAAACCTAATCCCTGTGGACTGTCGGCAGTATGATAAGACCTCTCCGCATCACATAGTCTTCGAGCCCCGGATGACTCATGTGTTAGCCACCGGCTTTAGCAGCTCTTATGTCCGGTCAGTCCAGCTTCTTGCCCTCGTTTATTTCCAAAGCTTCCTGAAGCGTCTAGCCGAACCTTTTATTCTTTCTTTCTAGCTGGTGGCTAAAGAAATCGCGTTTATAATTTAACTTTTTGGCATTTTTTTGTAGTTGCATATCACATGCTGTTTATATAAAAGAAAACTAGCCTACTGAATGATAATTGTTTTAAAATAATTTTTACCATCCTTCTTTGAGAAAATCAAGAAAGTCTTAAATATCCTAAAAGTGCATTAACAATAAAGGGAAAAACCAAATCCCCCGCAAAAATATGCTTCTTTCCTTCAGGTGAATAAATAAATTGTGGCGTTTAAAATTAGCATTTTCAGTATTTTTTTATTCTTTTGATCAAATAGTATTTCTTAGACTTAGGACACCAAAAAAGAATTATGATCAGTTAATTACATATTTAAACAAATACGTTTGTATAAACATACAATTTTAACAAGAATATGTCAAAAACTGTAGAAAATCGATAAATTTGCAAAATTATCATGATATTTGAAGTTTTTCCAGGGCTTTTATAGCCTCTGTTTAAATTTAAATAGTGACCCGGGTAACAATTCTTATTAAGCCTACCTGAATTCAGACTTTTGATTCATGAGATGAAACAACAAATGCCATTTTTAAAAGTTGCAACTGTCTGTTCATGTCTCTTATGGATTCATACTAAGCTAGCAATAAAATTGAAGATACATTATGAATGTGATTCGGTAGGATGGAAATGGTGTTAAAATACTTCCAAAAAACTATTAATGCGATATAACTAATAGAAACAATAATATTGGAGTTTTACTTTTGTAATAAAATATTTCTCTATTTTTATGTTATAAGGATATATTGTAAAGAATTACTTCTCAAACATAAAAATTCTTTTTTGAATTTTAAATTTCACAAGTGTATTGTTTACAAACATGTATATTATGCATGTAATGATTTTATTTTAAAAAGAGAAAAATATTTTAAAAAAAATCTCTTTTATCATTCTTTTTATAAGCCTAATGCAATTTAAGCATTAAAAAAATATATAGGTTTATTTTTAAAAAGCATATTAGTAATAAAACATATCAAATTCTAAGTAGCAATCATTAACGTGGATTTTAATAATTAGAAAGCAAACAAAGCTAAATTATTATTGAAGAATCCGCATGCAAATATCTTAAAAATAAATTGGAAAAATGAGAATGAATAACAGTATACAAAAATTAGATACATTTTTATCTGGTAATTACTTTATTAAGCGTTGACAAAAGCATTATTTTGCTTAATATCTGGAATTTTTCATCTGATTTGACTGGATTTGTTAGGAGAATTTTAAAAATAAAATCAGTTTTTCTCCTTCAGTAATAATTTTTAAGATTAGTCATTATTGAATTATATAATATTTAAAATTTTAATGAAAAAATTATTAATTAATCATATGAACGATTTGCAAAGAAAAAAGAAAGGAAAAATTAAAGAAAAAGAAGAAGAAAAAAAGGAAATTTTTCGTGTGTAAGACTATACGAAAATATTGATTATTTTAGTTAGTTGCAAAGAATAGTCTTATTTATTCTTCATTAAAATTTGCATAATAATTATCATTCTGTCAGTAATTTTCAGTCTTCACTTAAAAAAAAAACGTATCCATGTAATAAAATGAAATTATAATTTTAGGAAAAATTCATGTACATAATAATTTTTTTACACAGATACTGTTATAATGATTGGAAGACGAATTATACAATAGCTTTTGTCTTGAAGACTAAATATCACAAGCACCAATTGATAATATGCGTAAGCATAAACAAGTCATTTTTATCATAAGACAACAAAACGGTTACACGACATATCTTTGCTTCCAGTGGCTATGGAACAGCAGAAACAAATAATGCCATTGAATAAGAAAAGAATGGCAAACGAAAGATAATATCGTGGTAGGATAATGAAATGCCATTTGTGAACCCTTAGTAGGACAAGACCGAAATAAAAGCTAGGCTAATGAAATAGTTAATGAAAACTCCTGAAAAGAGCCGCTTCTGCTTTGCAAGTATAAGAGAAAATGTTGCAGCAATAAAAGAAATCTTAAAACTAATATTTTTTGTACTCAAATCAAACAATTCATAACTAATAACCACTTCATGGGATCCATGAGTGGGCTATCATTTTATTTGCCATGACATTTGCAGTGTTAGAAAAATATAGATGTTATTTGTTATGTTTGTTAAGTACATTTTGGATAATCACAACAGAACACTCTGTCGATTTAGTTAACAGTGCCCCTGTCATATGATCGTTAAGGGGCTTCCATAGCCATTTATATTGTCTAAAGGTGTGTTTTTTTCTATTAAGACTGAAGATAAGGTGAAAGATTTCTCCTGAATTTAAAGACAATTTATAAATTGAAGGTTAAAAAATATGATGTTAGATTATTGAATGAATCTGCAAATTTATATAAACAAAATATACACAAGAATAACAAACAAACGAAGTCACTGGACAGGAAAAAAATAATATTTTATTTTGTTTGATTTTTCGTATTTTTAATTTTCTAAGCTGTTGGCGTGCTTGGCGTGTTTAATCCTCCATTTGTGTGCTCCATTTTTAATTAAATATTTTTTTATAAAATTTATTCAGGAAAACATTTTTTTTATTTTAGTGTTTGTACAATAATGTTTCTTTCAGTTTTAAATGTTTATAGCATTATTAAGAAATATTAAAAACAAAATGCATTGTACAAATATTGCAAGTAATGTTGCTTCCCAGCACGGTTAGTTTTATTTCCGGAAAGACCTATTTATATTCATCTGTATTGGGTGCTGCTCAGGTGCCGAGCCAGTGATCACAGAGCTTGGAAACTTGGCAACGAATTTGGCGACAAAATAGATAATTTTGGAAATTTCGAGAATTTTAAGGTCCATCCGACAGGATCTGAGATACGCCCAGTACTATCTCGGCCTATCTCCCTGGAACTATAAAAGACCAGCAATCTCAAGCTGCAAGGAATGGTGATTGGAATCGTAGTCGGAGTCGTAGAGAAGTAACGAGTCTTCGAGAGAACAACGAACAAACGGTGGAGTGCCAGCGTTGTGTGAAACCCAAGCTATTGTCGAACTGAGCTGTGTGCCCAGTCCTGCTGTCTATTGTGGAAGCAGCGTCGTTCATGGGCCGAGTAGCCAGTCGTGTAGTAGTGAGTCGGCAGTTGCTTACAGCTAAAGCAAGGAGACAGTGGAGAAGCTCAGCCATTTGGAGAGACCGCAGAATAAAGCTCCTAGGATCCCCTCTCCTGCTGAATTCTGGCTGGCCGCTTCGTGTGCTGTGGACGATTACTACTTGTGGGCTACTATCTGCTGTAGCATGATGCTATGTGCTGTCCTATGTGTACGTCTCGGCTGCATATAGTTCTCGTATTTGTATTCATCGTATGTATCTTTGTGCTTAATAAATGCCGTTGTTGCTTTCTACTGAGGCGTGCTGATTGCTTTCAAACCATACTTCCACTACAAGCGAACCCGGTGATCCTGAACATTATTTTTTTTCAATACAAATATATAATATCAGTTCAAAAAATATCCATCACCAAAATATGTGTTATTATTGGTATGCCTCATGTGTCATTATGTTGGAATGTGGCAATAAAAAAAAGTTCTTTTAATAAATGCTTGAATAAAAATGTGCAAAGAAGTTAAGTATATATTTACACAATACTTATTTCACAGTTATGATATAATAAAGTTTTTAGAATATTCAGCCAAGCAAAATTAATAAAATTATTATTTTATCGTGGTTTTGCAATTAATTTTAAATTTTCGTGCTTATATGTGTTCTGAATGTAAAATTAACAATAAAATAATAAGATTTTTAATTTTTTTTAATTTACTAAAACATACAGATATCATACATTAAAATGTATTATAATTAATTATTATGCATAATAATTTCCTTAATCAATTAATATAAATTAAACTTTATTTCTTCAAAACTTTGCAGATTTCGAAATTACATGCAAGTAAATTATATAAATTAGGAAATTATATAGATGCCTCTTTCTGTCATTGTTATTATATGTTAACTAGAAAAACATATTTTTAAGTAAATAGAAAAACTATTCCTAAATTACAAATATTTTAAACTCTGTTTTCATTGTTATATGTTAACTAGAAAAATATTTTTAAGTAAATAGAAAGACTATTCTTAAATTACAAATATTTCAAACCAAGTTTTAAGTGTTAGTGCTATTAACAATATTTTGAACTAAATATGGAGCTATTTTAAGACTTTCTGTTTAGAAAAATATTCTTCCCCTGACTTGGAATTCTGGGTAAATTGAAAAATCGAACTGCCTCGGCGCATGACATCGGGCACTGTAGTCGAAGAGCATCACCATATAGGAAGCTTCTCATCTCCACATCCACAGTATGCCCAATGATTGGATTGAATATCTTCGTAAATAAGACCATTTGGAAATTAATTTAAAGATATTCAAATAAACACTACATACACTTCAAGACGCCCATAATTCACACTAAATATCACTTTTTATTTTAAGTCCAAATCAATCAAAAACTTGGAGAAAAAGAACTGATCTCAGATTCAATTTGATTGCCCTGTCTTTCAAGACACTCTTTACATGTGTTTTAAATATTCTAATCTTAATCTTTTTAAGAAAAAAAAATATCGACATTTATTAAGGCCCTCCACCCTTACCTTTCACTATGCTCGATTCTAATGATGCTTAGCATTCGAATTGCTACATTAGTTCAACTTTTCCCTTGAGATAGAATTCCAAAACTTAATTTGTGAAAAGAATATTTCTGATAAAAACATGAAAACTAACATTAATCAAGTTTTGATAGAAAAGGGTGTGATTATAATTGAAGCGTCCTCTTGATTACTACTAGACCATTTCTTCTGGTGGTGATTTATAGGCCATTTCTTCTTGTGAGGATTTCTAGGTCATATCACGAAAAAATGTGAAATCAGAGATGACTAGTAAAACCATGCACATATATCAAAATGGAATGTATAAAAATATTCGCATTACAAACAGGATACTCTTTTATAGTTTAACCCTTAACTGGGGAGGTGAAATTTTAGGACTTAACTGGGGAAGTACGGTCTAGGAGACAGCATTTCATTTACAATTAATTAAATTTTCTAATGAATGTATTAGTATGAAAAACTGACAATATATATTTTAGATATTTTTCTTGATATATAGATATGTTTTAGAAGTTTTTCACAAAATATTATCAAGTAAAAAAGTAAATGTGTTGAAACATACATTTTCTTCTCAAATTACATGTTACAATAAATAATATACTTGAAAAAATATATTACTTTTTACTTTTTGAATTATATTTATTTTTACAGTATATAAAGATATATAGAAGACAATATAACGTAAAATGTAACAATTATATGAAAAATTAAAAAAAGCTGACAATGGATAAAATTGGCCCTTCTTTTATCGGCTTGTGCGACTTTTATAGCATGGTTTACTAGGGCATTCTAAATATACAGGTTAAGAACCAGCATAAAAATGAATCTATAAATTATATATATATATATATATATATATATATATATATATATTATACATTTTTCAAAATACATTATCACTAGAAAAATTAAATATGTTTGAACATACATACCAGAATCAGTTGAATGCGAACTTTCATCGAAAAACTCTTCTGTATATCACTAAAATCACTTTCTGCTTCATTTAAAAGTATCCGGAGCAGTGCTTCATAACAGGATGAGTAAATTGGATGATATTTCGGAGCCCAAGTTTTAGTGCCATCTACTAAGCCTTGTTTATCACTGGGACACTAACAGGGAGGTGCGGTCTTAGAGACCGTGCTCGAAGAAATAACTCAATTATTTTAAAATGCCTCCGCTGAAATTGGTTGTAAAAGTGCACGTGTATTGAAGGTCATAAAACAGGAAGCTACAGGGTCAATCCATTCAATTGAGCTAAAAATAGAATAGGAGTGACCGAAAATCCATCGCTAGCGGTCTCACAGATCGCACGTCCCCAGCTAAGGGTTAACATACTATAATGCACATGTTTGAAAAACTGCAAAAGCAGACAATTTTCATCTAAATTCAAAAACTTCATGCCTTTATAGGAAACGTATAAGGCAAATTATGATTTTTAAAAACTAAGACTATCAAATTAAAGTACTAAGACTCTATTAGGAGTTGGAACTTCTAACCTGAATATTTTTTGCAGAAAGTTAAATTTCTTGGAAAGGGTGTCAATTTTTTTCCAAAATTTAGGACGGTTTTTTTTTGTTTGTTTTTTTATTTGAAGATAATTGATATTTTGTCCGACTCTTATATAAACATGGTGTTTTTGTGTAGTTAAAAAGTAAATGAATATTCATTTCTCAAAATATTCGATCATTCAATTTTATGAATTTAGTTAAACACATTTCTTTCTTCGTAGTTACTATCTAATTAAATATACATAAAGTTAAAGATGCCACATTTGTACAAAGATGGAATAGATAAATTAAAATAATTCGCTCTGGAATTCAAATGAAAAATCACATGACTAAGAAATTTCGGTCATATTCTTATCATTGCTTATCGTATCACTATTAATAGCATAGTTCAATCACGTAAATTAATTATTTTATGCCTCCATTATCTCTTTATTAGTAATTTTTAAATCATCAATTTTTGGTCGATCAAATTTTGATATATTAGTTTTTATTCCATCTTCTTCCTAATGATTTAGTCTAATTGATACGCTTACAGGTTCATTTACGCATCTTCCAAAAATTTACTTATTATACTAATAAGAAAAGGATATTAATAGGGTAAACTATTTTCAACAATTATACTATATTTGCTAATTATCATCTTCCAATTAAAGTTTCATTTACGCATCTTCCAAATTTTTATTTATTACACTAAAAAGAAAAGAACATTAGCAGAGTAAATTAGTTTCATTAATTATACTATTTTTGCTAATTTCCATCTTCTAATATTTTATAATATTTCTATTTATATAAATTTAAGTAAAAACTTCCATTTATTAATAGAAATAAATGACTTACCAAAATATGACCATGGATAAATGTAGTAAATATAACACGTAACTGTGGAAATATTATATAAGTACCTCCATAATAATAATCATCTTTTATAAATTAACAATGATTTATTACATTTTGAGTTACTTCAATTTTATAACTTTGTTACTTAGACACTAAATTTTGCTGCCTTGTTAAGTTTGATAAATAATGAGGGTAGTTTAATGCAAATTTTCATTTAAGAAAAAGAACTACTGCATAAAATGGAACTCTGAAAAATGACTCTGACTATAATAAATTGCTATATAGCATCATATATGTCATTTAATATGATAAATACCTAACTGATGCTGATGGCGAACATACGTATTTCCTTTCGAATATTTATGGCTTATGAAAATTTGTAATATATGAGGCATTACAATTACATGTAATAAATATTTTCGTTATTTGATTCTTGTTTCGTTTTTTTTTTAATTCTCCCAATTATATTTAAATTTTTATGCGTTGTCATATTTATAAATATTTTGTAGTTATCAACTGATATATATTAAATTAAGGATTTTTAAAAATTTTCTACTTTCTTACTTTATATTGTAAACATACTTTCTTTTTTATTACTGAAATATAAAATTCTCAGCAGTGAAAAATATAGTACTATAAAGTAAAAAAAAAAAGAAATATGTATTGTTTCTATTTTGTTGAAAAATGTATTTTCAGCAAACTTTATTAATGTATTTTCAGCATATATATTTACTGTTTAATATCTTGTAAAAATATCGATTATATAGTACTTTATTAAGCTATATATCATTATGGCTGAATCACCATTTAGCAATTCAACTCTTTTCCTCATTTCACTATCTTCTTAGATAATACATCTCGTTTTAGAAATGTGCTGTTTTATCCAAAATGTATTTCATACGCTTGTAGATGAAGTGCAATTTTTCTATTGAAATGCAAAACTTTTTCGATAATTTAATTTCACTTTATATGTCTGAAAGGTATAAAATTTAATACCTGTATGAAGCCTGGAAGTGACTATTAATGGGTTAAATATCCTCACAAATGATCTCACAATTATACAAATCAACCAGTACAATGAGAAGTAAATAAAATGATTCGATCACATTGTTTAAAATATTGATATCGGTATATGCGATTTCTAAAACGAGATTTGTTACATAAAATACTTAGCTTGCAGGTGAATACACAGATTGTTAAATCAAATCCTTCGCGGTTGCCGGCATTATGATAAGACTAGATCACATCCCACTGTCTTTAAGCCCCAGATGTCTTGTAAGTAAACCATTGACTTTAGCAACTCTTTAGTTCCGTCAGTTCAGTTTCTTTCCCAAGTTTCCTGACAATGTCCAAATGAACCTTTTATTTCCTCTTTTTTTCCTTACTATTTGCCACAGATAAGAGTTAATTTCTTCTTCGATTTTTTTTACGTTATTCTTCCAATGTATTTATTTGTTAGATGGTTTTGTACATTTCGTATGCTGTTTTTAAAATACAAAGTTTTTTTTTTAGTGTGTCATGGCTTAAAATATATTTTAAGCGTCTATTGTTAACCTAAAAAAATTAAGAATTATAAATGTGTTCATGCAGTGTTATGAGAAAAGCGACTGTCGAACAGAATATGAGTCTTTCATCTAAATGTAACGATTAATTGTGGCCTATAAATTCGAAATTCAAATATTGCGTGGATCCTAAATGCGTTTAAAACTTTAATCATTCATTTTATTTTCTCAAGTTTTTCGCTTTGATTTCCTGTTGCTTTTATTTGGGTATATTATGTAAAAATACAGTATAAACACAAATCATTGTAGAGTTCAATAAATATCTTCATTTTGTTTATATTCAAATGCTATTTCATTTGCGTTTCTTCACTGAAGTTACATCAAATTTATTTCATTCGAAAATTGTGAAATGATTCATATTAACTCAATTAAAACTGTGTTATAACCTACTAATTTAAAAAATATAAATTTTTAATAGTTTAGTTTTAAAATTTAGTGAAAATTTAAAATTACAATTATTTAAAACAATATTTATTTAAAGATAATGAAAATAATTTAATCATAAAACAACCAACGAATTATGTGAAAGTTGTGATTTTAAAATAAATTATAGTGTCAATATTCCAATTATATTTGCATTAAAAAACTATAGAAACAATAAGAAAATGAAAAAAATTGAAATTTAGATATAAAAAAAAGAAGTGAATTTTTATATTCACTTCACTGTATCGTTGTAGCCCATTCAATCCATGTAAATAAGCTTACAATGCTTTCCAAATATATAAATTTCTGTAAAATCTCATATTTAAGCCTATAATTCTTGCATGTTTGTCCTTTTGACAAGTTTGCATCATTGTTTTTACTTAATGGTACAT
Source organism: Argiope aurantia (assembly GCA_026543865.1). Classification (NCBI taxonomy): domain Eukaryota; kingdom Metazoa; phylum Arthropoda; class Arachnida; order Araneae; family Araneidae; genus Argiope; species Argiope aurantia. The sequence goes on along the minus strand of JAPMOR010009325.1, from coordinate 790,459 downwards.
CATTGACTTTTTAACACTTTTCTCTATTTTTATTTTAAACGGTTTTAATTTTAGCACGCTTTCTCTCAGTGTGCTTTTTCTTAATTTGTATTTATGCATATTTTTATAAGGAAATGTCTATTTACATTTAGTAGGTATTTCTTTATAAGTAGCTTTTTTTACTGTTTGTAATGAATAACGCAGTGATTGATTAGGCTATGTTATTTTTCAATTAATTTTTATAAAAAGTGAAGAAAAGATACAGCATAAACCTACTCCAACGGTTGTGTATATCGAAATACAATTCGTAGATTATTGGAGTTCTATTAATGCTTTCAATGCCAAAAATGACTTCGACGAAAGGAGCTGAAAGAATGGCCAAAGTCATAATTTCGTAACGTCCTCTATTAAAAAAAGATACAAAACGAATTTCCTCTCTAGTATATCTCTCACATACGCGTTCACTCTACAAGAAAAAAATAATCTTCAGAATTTTCAAATGAGCATTCATGAATTTGTTTCTAAAAATCTCTATCTGATTTGTTGTAAATAATAAACAAAGCTCAAAATTTAAGAAAATGAGTAAGTAGCAAATAAAAATTAAATAAAATTACCAAGATTATTTATTGAAATAATATAAAAGTAGGTGTATCAAAAATTTTTTGAACTATATTTTGTATATTGTTAAAAAAAATTTGTATACTGGTGCTAAATAGCATAAATAAATCAAAAAAAAAATTTAAATGTAGCTGAGGAAATATTTTTACTAATATTTTCTCAAAAATATATTTACGTTATATTTTTAGTAAATTGTGGTGTGAAGGAATTATGTTGAATGAAAGAATACGTAACGTATTAAAAGTACGTAAAGTATTAAAAATTCTGTTTAGATCTTAATTTTAGGCTCATGCAATTTCCAAAATCTGTGCTTGGATATGAATGTATGATAAAAGTAATAGCTGATGATTTGAGAAATGTAAAAACGTTTCAAATTCAGTTTTCTCGAAAATGTCAGACATTATTTTAACACTTAGCTATTTTCAAAGTACCCCTTCGTTATAAATTTAAAAAAAAACTTTTCTCAGTGACAAATCCAAGGAATCATGAAATATTACCTGCATTTCGATAATGGAAAATAACCTAGTGATTGTATCATGATCGGTCAAAGCGGCTGGAATTCCATCTTGGCCAATATGTTCTTATTTTCTGGTTCTTCCTATGCTGTCGTGATGAAGGTCCTTCTGGATGTAGATAGGAACTACTGCAGAAAGATGACAATTTCAAAATGAAAATATACATAATTTAAGATAAGGATTTCTATACCATAAAAAATATTCTGTTTAGATTTTTACCTCAAGTCATTGAAAGTCAGTTTCAGATAAGAAAACTCATATTTTTCATAAAAATTCAATATACATACATTAAAATTGTTTCCTATATATCTTTTCATAAGAAAGAACAAAAAACTTCAGATGAATTTTAAATGCAATTATATATGAAGTAATACAAAATTAAACAAAGGAATTAAAAAAGATTTCATAAAATATTTGTAAAATATCATTAGATGTTTCAAAATGCAACATGTAGTAATTAACATACTTTTTTTTGCATATTTCATAAATTTTTATTTTAACTTCTAGAAAAGCTCTAAGGGGAAGTAAATTATAAAAATAATGATTAATAAATTCTACTTTTAAGAAATATGTTAATGTTAGTAGAATATGTTTCTACTTTGCGATGTATATATTATATATCAAAAGAATAATAATTAAATTTGAAAATTTCTCTAAGTTGAAGTAAATTATAAATAAAGGCTAATTAATTCTAACTTTAAAAAATATAACTATATTAGTAGAATATTTTCTATTTCGCGATGTATGTATTATTTATCAGTGGCGTAATATTCATTTCTACAAATATTTTTCTATTTACTCTAAGTAATTATGTTAAAAAAAGAAAATATGCTGAATAGTATAAATTTATTTCTGGTATATTTTAATTATCCTCGCAAGTCAGTAACATGGACGTAATTCCTATTTTTAATCGATATATAATTTTTTTGATAGAAAATGACGTCTGAAAATGCAGTTTTCAAATTAAAGTTGTCCTTTCATATCATCTTATTAATTCAAACTTGCTAACAATGAATAAAAGAAATTTCAAGATTTTTTTTCTTTTTAAAAGGGTAGTGAAAATATTCTTTAAGCTAAGGGAATGGGCTAAACAAACTATATGCATATGAGAGATGTATTTTGAAATTAAGGATTTATTGGCTTTGATTGATGAGTATTTTGGCTTAAAAAGAATCAATGAATTCAATGAACGTTTATTCCAAAAATAACAATATTTTTAGATTATTCTATAGCAAAGTAATGGTTTACACTTTTTCATTTAATAATTCACGAAGAAGCTTGCATTAATACATACAGTGATGCAGAGTGAATAAAAGGAAAAATTAAAATTTATATTCTGTTATCACTATTTTGAGTTATAATGCATTTCTGAATATTTCAAATTTAATTTTGTCTTAATTACTTTTTCAAAAACTCTTTATTTAACACTTTTGAAGATGTGCTTGAAAACTTATTCTTTCAAAAGGCATATTCTTACTATAAAAATATTTCCATTAATAGAAACATCAATCTAAATGTTTGTGTCAACCATAATAATTTATTTTTCCATCAATCTTCTTAGTTTATTTTATTAATAGAACATTAATATAGAAGTGTATTTATCCATTTTCTCATTTTTTTATAGTTTGTATTCGAAGAATTTTTTAAGTACAAGAATATAATTTTCCAGTAAATCAATTTAATGTAGAATATTGAAGTTCCAGTTTATATTAGGTTTCAATTATGTATAATGAAATACATAATTGAAACCTAAAATGAAATAATGAAATACATATAATGAAATACATAATTGAAACCTCAAAAATGTATAATGAAATTATAAAACTCATATGAAACATATATCTGATTGAAAACTGAAACTATGTATATGTAATTTTATTGTTTCTGAAGTTACATTTATAAAAACAAAATAAGACGCATATTACTTATTAAAAATTGCTTTAAATTATTGAACTAAGTAATGCTTTATACAAGATTTCCTTTTTCGTGTCAATATTTTTTCTGTCAAAATGAGATAGAAAAAAATATCCTCTTTTCCCTGTGCTGCTTTCCTATTTAGTAACTTGTTATATTCTATTTCTTTTATAAGTTAGTTTATCTTATGGCATTTTATTTTGAAATTAAAAATGTCATGGTAAACTTTCAGGATCTCCACTATTCTTCATGATCTCTTATTATAATATTGAACTTGTAGATATGTTTTATGAAATCGTAACACATCCAAAATGCATATATTAAAACTTTCTATTCATTAAATACGTTTTGCTACGTTTACAAAATAACTAAAATAAAAGTATTAATTAACACTCAAATTATAAAAACAGCAGAAATTTAAAAGCTTATATTTAGATAAGCATTAATCGATTGACAAAATTTCAGCTCTCAATCTCAACAGATCGATCTCACGCATGTGATAAACATGCACATTCAAGCTGATTACTCCGTACTTATCTTTTCTCTCAAATTTGCTTATATATCTAATAATTTTTGAATTTGTTTTTCTCATGAACAGTTATTGATAATTGCACTTAAGATTTTATTAAAACTTATTAAAAGTATATATAGTAAAAGAATATTCAAAGTTTTAACGATAACCGCAAAAATAAATGAAACAGAAGAATAAATTAAAAAAAAAGTGTCTGGAAAATAAATATACTCTCAACACCCAAAAATGAAAAGAAAAAGAAATTAATTGCTTATTTGGAAACGGCCAAGAAATCTCAGAAATAAACTATAGCCATATGCTAAATGTTAACTAAAAGAGGCGAAACAAAACATTTTAAGTGTGAATCATTTAGAACTCCAAAGTTATTAAATGCGATAGGATTTTATTCTACTGCTAACGTAAACGAAATGTATTTAACGTTGCAAAGCTAGTTAAAATGAATTCTAAACTTAAAGCTTTAACTAAAGGTGGCAAACTTTAATTAAACTTTAACTAAAAGTGCCAAAATAAAGCATTTCATGCATGAATCATTTAGAATTCCGCAATTTAAATGCGATATGATTTTATTTTACTGCTACCGTAAACGAAATCTCTTAACAAGAAATTCTAATTAATAAGAATTTTAGAGAATTGTAAATTGTATTTTATCATGTATTCCAAAATCTTTCGATGTCAAATAATTTCAATTATTTAAGTAAACTACATTATTTAAATTTAACTGACTTTTACCCACAATGTTGATCAGAATAAATATGAATCAATCATTTTTTCAGTATTTTCATAATTAAATAAATGCGCTTATCTTTCTAATTCTCGAAAAATTCTATACTTATTGAATGATTTAAGCAATTAAGATTTTTTTATACTTTCATATGTAAATAAGATTGAATTCATCCCAAAAATTACCAAAAGGATGTATGTTTCCTGAATGCAATTAGCATAATACAGCATTCATTTTGTAACAAATATTTAAAATTACCATGATTTAACTATAATATTCATATTTCATTTCATATGATTTTAAATTCAATATGAAACGTTTGAAAGAAAAAAAATATATTTATAGCTGGTCCTAGCATTTAACTATTGGAACTAAGCCGGGAAGACGCCCGGGAGCGGTTTGACAACTTATGTACAGAAAAATTCGGTAGTTGCCTCTAAGATCATATTCTATACGTCTAGCTGGAATTTCGAATTCTATTCAATTTTGTGGTTTACAGGATAATTTGAGTATAATGATACTCTTAGCGCGCCCTCGTATTGGTATATTTTAGAGTGAACCTGGCATATTCAAGTCTCCCTTTATTTCTTTGACTTGTGATCAAAAAACGATAATATGGAAAAAAAATTGAGTAAGCTTAATTATATACATATTTGAAATAAAGAGATTTAGACAATGAAAGTATAGTTAATGACTAGCAGTTTGAATCAAAGAAAGAGCGCGAATCTTCAAAGGAGAATCTTGTAATGAACCACAGTTAAAGAAAATACTATTATTTTTCCGAAGATATTCCTTATGTCAAAATGAAAAGGATAAAACATCGACATTTGTGTGTGAAGTTTGGAAAAATATATTTATCAAAAAGAACTCTGAAATAGAAGTTTCATGTTTGTACTGCAAAATTTAAATGTTTCTTTTCTGTACAGCCTATATATTTTAACAATTAAATGCATAATTCAATTTTCATATACGAAATATCAAATATTAAATAAATTATTATAGAAATCAGTTATTCCAACTCTGCTAAAAATGGGTATTTTTAATTTGTTTTTAATATTTTAATATACCATTACGTAATAAATATTGCAGTAGCCAGAATTACGCATACCATGTTAGAATTATAAGAATGCGATTCAATTTTACATCATTCAATTTTTTGGGGTGTGCAGGTAGCCCAAATAGTTTATTATAGAGATCGTCCTCCAAGGTCAAATTTCATAGATGCTTTAAATTTTTCACATAGATATTATTTCAATTGAAACAGTAATTTCAGAAATACAGTTCTTATTATGATAGCCTGATTACAATCATGTAATGAGAGCATATGAAATTTATAATACTTCGTTTAAATTTTGTCGTAATATCATTAGAAGATGTAAAATTCCAACTATAATAATTTAAGGCCTAATTTTAATGTTCCTTACATTTTAAACGAATTTTTTCCCTCTTCATTTCTATCAATCAGACGAAAGTTTTCCGTTTTACTTTATTTTCTACTTTTATTAAATCCATATTCTTTTGATCACTACTTGTTTTTTCTTAGCATCATCTTAGGGGCCATTTTGTTTTATGCGGTATTTAAACTCAGTTCTATATGAAAAATTTATGAAGGAAACTCTTTCTGCCTCTTTTTGCGTAAATGTGTCATTCATTTTCCCAGCTTACAGTACCCGTGAATTATTCATTAATCTAAAAAGGGTTACGAAGTCTGTCTAGACTACAGAATAGGATTCAACTCAGGATCAAGGAAGGATTTATCTGAGAAACACCGAAACGTCTTCCCATTCGTACTTTAATAGATTAAAACTTCTTTTGATATTTTTAGTAAGAATCTGTTCTAAAGAATAGTTCTTTATTAAAAGGTATTATTCGAAAAGTAGGCGAAAATATTTTTAAACGAACATTCACGTTGTTTCAAACGTGAATAAGTGGTTTGGAATAACTAAAGTTCAAATACCAGCTAATTTACTTCAATATCACCTTAAGAATATTGACTCTTCAATATGAAAATCTTAAGCCAATTTTCTTCTTCCACTTGAAATCAATAATTTAGCTTTATTTATTTTGTAAATTATATAAATGCATACATTTATATTTCGCAAAATGTATGTTATGAATTATATTGATTAAGATAAATCTGTTTTAATTATAATTATTTTTCGTTAAAATTATATAATTTTAAAATTTTGGAATTTGTATTTCGATAATTACTATTTTTTTTCTTTTCTTATTCATGTTTTATAGTGTAGTTTCACAATATTTTAGAATCCGAAAACTATACTTTCTAGTATACGAATTTTCCAGTAAACCTGTTATTTGTCTTGAAACAGCAGATAATATAATGAAATAAATAAATATTAGACATTTATGAAGTCATTTCAATTTCTTTTCATTAATCTCTTGAAGATGAATCGTATTGTATTTCCTATTAATATAAAAATCATTAAAAAACTAATCAAGGCAAAACTTATAAATTATTAATATTATAACAGTACTTCTTCAGAAACAGAAATTCCTTACTAATGCTCATAAATTTTCTGAAATTTATCTAAGATAGATTAAGGAGAACAAATAAATATGGCACAAAGAGAAATAATTATCAATCTAGCATTAGGTATTAAAAAAAATTCTGGTATTTTTTGTATGGTAGATTTTTAATATGACTGTAAAAACTCTTAAATAAATAATCTCTAAGTATTGGATAGTTTAATATTTCAAAAAGATATTTCTTTCGTTTAGTATAAAAATAATAATTGCATGTTTAAATCTGAAAAGCGAAGAAAGGCGAACTTTTTTTGAAGGAAGATGATTATATATAATAACTGACCCATTAGTATTGAGTAATTACACCTAAAACAGTAATAAGAAATATGTTCTAAAAAATTCCCAAAAATATATTTTTGTAATTTTACATTTTAAATATGGTAGTTTTATCAGGATTTTGAATTTCAGCTCCTTGACATCTACTAATAATTAAATAAAGCAGCTTCAAATGCATGAAGCAATGACTATATGGATAAACATATAAATATAAATATGCAAGCGTAATTGTAAATCAAAATAAGACAATTATTTTTCAGTATAAATTAAAGATTTCTATTAAATATTTTCTTAATTATCTGGAAATAAATTTCTAATATTTAAACTAAGAAAATCATATATTGTCTTCTCACCATTACAAGATTACATTACTCACCATCGAAATGAAACCACGAAAATATAAAAACTCAAGCGTTCGTTTTAAACATGTCATGTATACTTTTTGATAATAATATCAGTAATAATTTGACATATTTTTATGCCAAAATGTTTTTAAAAATGTTACCTTTAGAATTTTTTAAAAAAATTTTTTATGAATTAGAAAATTTTAATTATTTTGAGTACATTGTAACTGTTTACATTATTGGATTAATTAGTATGAAAATAGGAAAAAATAATGTGATTTTTAATGTGTTAATTTCCAAACAGAATGTAAAATTTCTGTTCAACAGTTCAAAAATATCTTATATTTACTGAAAAATAAACTAAAAATATTGTTAAAATTTTTTATGTTATATTGATCTGTAACCATGCAAAACAAAAAACCATGCCTGAAAAACAAAGCAAGTAGTCATAAAACTCCTTTTCGGGAAGAGATGTAGATCTCTGTTAGTTTAAGTGGACCGAATCGCTAAAGTAGCATCAATTTCAAAATCCTCCAAGTTCGCGGGGTTGCACACGGGCTGTTAAACCTAATCCCTCTGGACTGTCGGCAGTATGATAAGACCTCCCGCATCATATAGTCTTCCAGCCCCGGATGACTCATGTGTTAGCCATCGGCTTTTGCAGCTCTTTGGTCCGGTCAGACCGTCTTCTTACCTTCGTATATTTCCTAAGCTTTCTGAAAAGGTCCAGACGGAACTTTTTCTTTTCCTTCTCGCTGTTGGCTAAAGAGAAAACATTTATTTTTAAAGATATTTTTTTGTTTGGTAGCATTTCGTTTTATTTCACATTGTAATGGAAAAAGAGAATCCTTGTTTAGTTAAGAGCGTTTGTCTTAAATTTTCACCAAATCTCCTCGAAAGAAATCAATACAGGTTTAAGCATAAATTCTGCAGTTTAATGATGAGGTTGAAATAGAGACGTCAAGTAGAATAAATTTTTGCATTCCAAATTATTGAATGATTTTTCGAGTTTGAAATCCAAATAGATATTTCGTGTGAATTCAAAATATACTTATATAATTACAGGTTCGCGCGTATTTCGTTTTAATGCCAATTTCTACTATTTAAAAGATCTTATAATATATTCACAATTGAATGGATATCAATTTATATTAAATTTAAGTTAAGGATTTTATATTGGTTACGGATTTAAACAATAATGTATGCCAAATTAGTAAATTCCATAGACTTCAAAAATTTTTGAGACAAACAAAATAATAATTTTAAGTGTCTTGAAATCTACGACTAAACTTAAATTAGCAATCTGAGAAGTAATTCTTGTTAAACAAATTATATGAAATTAGTTTTTTTTAAAGTTAAATGAAACAAGTAAAAGCGTTATTGAAAGTAAATCTTACCTTTTCCTTATTCTTGGAAAATATGTTAAGCTGACGATAAATATATATATAAATATTTTTCTCATGAGATGACGGATGTAAAATTGGCATTTAAATATATTCTTAAAAAGTACTAGTTTTATCAAAAAATATTGGTATCAATTTAGTTATCAATAAAAGAAAAATGGCAATTTATTGGTCAAAATTCATTGCATCTCCTTCGAAGTAATTTTTACCGACTGTAACACATTTATGTAACCATGAAAATGTGCTTCGTTTTTATTTCTTTCCATAGTTTATAGTGAGCCCTTTCATCTAATTTATAAATTAAAAATGGTGACCATGAAGAGGCAATTTTAATAGAATAAATAAAAGCTTCACATTGTGACATATCAAGTGCAAACAGAGCTGTTGTAGTCGTATATAATGAAATATTTTTTTCAAAAATTCTACCGTAATAAGTGCCTTCTGAAAAGACGCATTACAGTGATGCAAAGGCGACAGTCAAACAGTTTTTGATGTTTTTCGACTTTTCCTTTTTGAAATCAATTCAACAATATCTCTAACTGTCAAGATAATAACTAAACTCTATTTAGCTTACCTGACTGGCATGCTGATGGTTAGACAAAATGAATGATCTCCCAGAGCATGATTCATTTAATATCTATCTCTATCTTCAATACACATCTATTCCACTCAAATACGATTGTCTGAATGGAATAAAATGTGGAAGAATATTTGTTTGATTTTATTTGTCTTGTTTGGATATTATTGTATTCCATAGTTTGATATTATTCTATTGCACATTTTGGTATTATTGTATTGCACATTTTGGATATTATTGTATTGCACATTTTTATATTATTGTATTGCACATTTTGATATTTAAAGCATTTTTTCAACAGTTCAAAAAATTATGTTGTAAGAATTGCTTTGTACAAAAAAATTAATTTGAAAGCATATATTCCACGACGCACCAAATTAGATTTCCGAATAAAATTCGCCATTTTGGAAAAACCTACAAACTCAAAATTCGTATCTTGGCAAAGATAAAATTGTTTTCTTTTGATAAAGTGTGATTAATTTCAGATTATGGCCAGATGTTTATAGAAATCACAAATGTTAGATAAAAACATGCAAATTATTTTTACCATAGATTCTCGATACTTGTTGAATACTGCTGAATTAGAAATGTAAATGATGCATTTGAAGTTTTAAAATCCATGGTATTTTTCAATTTTTATTTTATTCTAATAAACTGAAAATAATTATTTCTGGTGATATTTATGTTTTTTCTCAATTTCCAACTCAATTTATTCCTTATCTAGTGACATATTTAATTATGCATGAAATGTTTTCATTTGGGAGAGAAAATCCATTTTTTTTTGTGTCTAAGTTGATTTAAATGTTTGGTGTTTATTTCGAAATTCAGCAGAAATATCAAATATCCGATACTAAGCGGTATTTATGAACAAGGATTTTATTAATTTGGAAGCAAATAAAATAAAATTATACTTGAAGAATTCATTTAAAATATGAACTTCTAAATGGCGTTAAAAATGAAATGCACAAAGAAAGTTAAATAATATTTCAAGAAAACTGAATTATTTTTATTTGCCTTAAATACATTGTGCTTTCCAAAAACAAACAAAAAAGTTTTTTCATGGAATTTTAAATATTTATTTTCATTATATTTGCGTACTAATTTAAAATATGAAAACCGGTTTTTCCCTATACGCTCTGCTTTTCAAGACAACAACAAACGAACAAATACAAGATTTCTTATTTGCTGGAAACTAAGCGGAACAAAAAAATATTTTCTTAGTACCAAGAAGTTTTGAATTATTTTGAATATATTTGATTAGAAATATAAGATAGTTTTACTTTCCTTTCAAAGCGCTCTCATACATATGATTAAACGTTATTAAATTATATTTAAAATGTTAAATATAAAGTTATTCTTCTTCACATAATTTGCTTACAAAAAAATAAAGAATTTTAATATTTTTTCTTACACCGAATATCTTGTGACGATTTAGAAAAAAATGATACTGCAGCTTTTGTCATGTAGAAGATTAATTTCTATGATGACCAATGGCTAATTTATTTCTTTACCATAAAAATCAAAAATTTCCTCATTTTCAAAAAATATGATAATATTCAATTCCCTTCCTCTTTGTAGCAATATGTTAACAGAAATAAATTATTAAAATCACCAAAGAGACAGCAAATTCCTTGAAAAAAAGAAATATCACAGAACCATCCTGCTTTGCAGACCTCTAGAACTAAGATTAGTAAATATATTTTTGAAAGGTATTGAACAGAACATCATACATAAAACAGAAAATTGGATTAAGAACAAAAAGAATTAAGACAAAGTTTTTAATGATATTCAAAACCGATAGCAAGTAAATAATCTTCTTTTAATAGATGACATGAATGAGGTACAACAAAAAGATTATATCTCATTTATTTTAATTTCCATGAAGACCAATGCTAATTTATTTCATTAACATAAAAATCGAAAATTTCCTTGTTTTCAAAAAATGTGAAAATATTAAATTCAAAAATTCCTAGGCAAGATATTGAAAGATATGTTGATTTATCAAATTGGTGCTTCATGATTTGAAAGATCTTGATATTGTAAAACAAGCATGCATATTTAGACCATTTCTTAAAAAAGTTTAATGATACTAGTAAAGAATGAAATAAATAAATTCACCAGGACATAAAGGAAAATCTTTATCTGTTATTTGGGATATTCATATAGTGGTAAGTTCCAATAGAAATCTGTAAAAATTGTATTTGTTAATTTTGTTTTGTGTAAATTAAATTTAATCAAAAATATCTAATAAAAGAAACTTTCAGAGTAAAACAATATATATATATATATATAGATATACACAGAAATATATATATTTGTTTTTATTGATTCGTTTCAATGATAATTTTAAACTATTATTCGTTTTAAAGGAATATTGCTGTTTTTTTCTTCGATTCATTATAAAATTTTATTGAATTTATACAGAGGTTGTAATTGAACGTTTATACCCTAACCTAGAGAACGTTTTAATAAACTAATGCTTCTGACAAATCTAACAAACAAGAGATAATCAGAAAAAAATAATGCCAGATTAATTTTCTGAAAGTAAAATATACACAATATCAATTTTAAAAACTCTTGTGGATGAAAATATATTAACATGTGCATTTTATATAACCTTTTGCTATTATCAGCAGCTGGAAAAAAATAACTTCAAAATTATTTCAAAGAAATGGAGTAAAGAAAGATACTTAGTCATTTACAGAATATGCTTTTCACAAATGGAAAATTTGCAACTTCACTAAAAATTTTATAAGAAAAAAGTTTTTAATATAAAGAAATTGTAAAAAATATGGAAGTAAATACCTTACTCAATTTTGATCTTATAACTGACAAAATAATTAAGACAATTTTAAAAATATTTTTTTTAATTTTCACAAGTATTTTTAAAAAAATGCGCTGTGAAAAAAAAATTCTAATTTTCTCAGTAATATTTTTATTTTCATGGAAATTAATGTACTTATTTTTACTAGTTAAGCAAACATAAATTAAGTATTTGTTTCCCCAGTTCATTTCACCAATTTTCATTCTTATACGAATATCTTACATAGATATCCCCCCCCCTTTGTTTTATTTTTAAAAAATCCTTTTAACGACGTTAATAAAGCAGCTATTCTTAAAGAAAAAGTATTTGCACGCTCAGAAAGGATATTTGCAAACGTATAAGTACTATATTTTATGAAACCTGTTTAATTCAAGAAATTCTAATTTTTAGAAAGAAGGTTTCATAGATGTTCGACAATATGAAAGATCTGATTACTTTAATTAGAAAATCTATACTTTTTATTTATCATTTTCAACTAGAGAAATTTGCATATTAATTGCAAACCGGAAATTTCCATCTTGTCACTGGCTTGTCATTTTACTTTAAACAGTAGCCCACTCTAATAAGAGTAAATTATTAGCATCTTCATTTAAATTTTATGCGTTCCGGTATAATTAGTTTAGACAAACATAAAGTTATCTATCGTTCTATATATGGCTTTAAATTTTAGTCAACTGATGATTCTGATGCGATATAGCAACAATTCAGGAAAAATTATATTCATTATTAAAGGACAAAAAGAATTTTAAAGTCAAATTAAGTAAATATTTCAAAAATTAATTATCAGCCTACAAGAAGAAAATGTATCTCTATTTTGAAATATGTTTCTCTCCAATGTTAATCATATAAAAAATAATTCAATTCATGTCTAAGAACTAAAAATACATATCCAAAATTACATTTATATCTAACAATATTTTGCAAATATAATTTGTCCAACGCAATGCTGTGAAACTTTAGCAATTAGGCTTTGATTTACTATTTTCCAATTCTTCTTCAGTAAATCTGTATGCTATGTTCAACTAAGTCACTGTGAATTATAGAATCTTTTTTGAAGAGGAGAAATTGTTATTAAAAATATTATCTTTCCTTTATATCTTAAGCGAGAACTTCAAACTCAATACTTTTTATTTCTTTCAAATTGTCCTTGAAGCTTTCCTTAAATTATGCTTTGTTATAATACAAAGTTATTATATTTCAAGAAAGTTGTTATAATACAAAGTTATTATATACAGTATGAAGTAAATATATATACAAAGATAAATTTTGTTATGTAAGAGGCTTTCTTTCGATTTTTTTGTAATCTGGCAGAGGAATTAACTGTTTTCCTCTTTTGATAAATTCTAATGTCATTTGGCTTGAAGATATATTGAAACCTTAGAAACCGGAATTAAGGGCATTTTCTAGGGTTTCGTATAGATGTAGATGAAGTAACAGAAAATTCAGAAATTTTTCAATGAAGATATTAGGACTACTTTTATCCGTCTGGATAGTTCTGGTAGTAATGTTTCTGCAGATTGGCGTAACTTTGATCAAATTGATAAGAATTTTTCTTTCTTATTTTGTTCAATAATTTTACTTTTTATTGTTCCTCGGGAATTTGAGATGCAAGTTTAGCATTGCATCAATATTAAATTTTAAAATAAAGATGTATTCGAATATCACTTACATGAATCCTTCAATAGTCAATATCATTTTCTCTACTATAAAATCAATTTAACTGATATATAGTTTCCGTAAGTTTTGCTTTTAAACTATATTTTTATATCTAAATTAACGATAATGAAATATTTTTACTGTGTTTACACTACTGAGTTTCCTTATTGGACAGGAGTTGGTTGCTACAATTAATAATATTTTTCCTTTAAGACAAAATTCACTAACTTGTTTATTTAAATTTACTATCAAAACAATAAGACTTTTTTAAGACATTATTTTATGCTATAGCTTATTTAATAATTATTTGATATTTTTTAATATTTTTATAAAATATCTGTACTTGATTCATACTGTATCCGATTCCATTAAAACTATCTTTGTAATCTAGAAAACATCATGCAAGTTGGGCGAGTAAATTCAAAAGAAGTTTTATATACCAAAACATATTTTAAATCCACGCAGTATTTCAATTTTTTTTTATTTTAAAAGCCACAGATCAATCAAAAACTTGGAGGGAAAGCAAGCATCACATTGGCTGCTCTTTTTTTCACAACACTGTTTATATCAGTTTAAAATTCTCAAAAGCTATTTTTTTTTGTCAAGAACAGATGTTAGAAATCCTTTTAAGGTCCCTCACACCTCACTAAGCTCGATTCTTTTTAAAACAGAATGCGAATCTCAAGATCAGTCGTAGAAATAAATGGAACGCAAAGATGGAGGGGAAACAATTCGAGAAAATAAATACATTCTCAACAACATGCAGAAAGAAAAAGAAACGAAGAGAAAAAAAAAAAAAGAATTCAGCCGGACATGGGCAAGAGGCTCAGAAAATAAACGGCGCAGATAAACTTGACCGACCGGCCAAAGAGCTGAAAAAACCGACGGTTTACATTCTGGCTTTCCAGTATCAGATGAGATGAGATGTTCTGAGATCTTATAGTAGCGCTAAGAGTCCTCAAGGATTCAGTGTTACAACTTGCTTATGACAATGCAAACTAAGAGAGTTTTGAATTCGATGTTGCTTATATGAAAATTTCCATCTGAACTTTCAAACAACAACATTTTAGTTAACATTTTTTTAAGAGGGCGAGAGGTCGCTCAATGCATCTAATCTATACTTATAATAAAGCTCAATGTATGTGTGTGTATGTTGGCGCTCTACAGGCCAGACCATTCAACCTACAGCTACCAAATTTGGCACGTGTACACCTTGGAGGCCGGAAATGTGCACCTGGGGGTTATTTTTTCGAATTTTTAACTAGAATTTTATTTATTTAAAAATTAAGCAAAATTCTGACGTGTTTCTGCTATAACTTCCGAAAATATTACCGCACAAAAAAGATTTTTATATGAAGTTAAAGATCAAAAATGTATCTTTTAAATGATACTAATGTTTTAATCTTAAAATTAAATTTCTATTTTTAATGAATTTTTAAATAAATATTTTAACTATGTTTTTCAATAATTTTTTTCGTAAAAAATAAAAATAAAAATTAAGCACGTTTCGCATTCATGGAAAAAAATTATCTTTTTTCAAAGTGTTGCCATCACATTGATTAAAGCTCCAACTAAAAATAAATTCAATCTTTTTGGAAATGACATCTGGAAAAATATAATTTTCGGCACATGTCTGTAGGAAATGAAAAAAATATGAAATATTAATTATTCTAAAAAATAAATTCAAGAAAAATTATTTTGTGATCTTTTACACTCTCTATACATGGTGTTTATTTAGTCCCGGACCCATTTTGATGTTTAATGACTCATAAAATAATGAAGATATAAACAAACTTATGGCATTTATAGATGGAATAACTCATATATTTTCCTTTTCAAATTTAAATATTTTTAGTTTTGTAAATATCGTCTGCGCGTGTGGTTAATTTCAGATAATTTCTTTTTCCAGTCTAAATATCTGCACTTTTCTAAATATCGTCTGCTTATTAATTGCATTTTTCTCTCTTTTGTTTTTGGCAACTATTGAAATGTTATGTTTACTTTTGATGAGTTTGTCTATGTAGTACTTTTGTATGTGATGTTTTATTCGAGCGGATATTAAGGAGAATGCATACACCACAAGAGAAAGCACATATTTTATGGTGGTCATACAGTTAATTTCCAATCAACTAAATCACTGACTTTTAAGAGTTAATTTCCAATCACTTTAAACTGACTGGATTATGAAAATTTGAATATCGCTATTCAATAAAAAAAGGATAATTTTAGATTTTCCATCTATCGCTTCAAATGAAATACGCCAATCAGCGAGCAGATTTCTCAAGATTAATTGGTCTAAGATTATGAAAATGTTGAGTTTTTCTAAATTTTTAACATTTAATACTTTATAAATAAGTCTTAGTTGATCGTGGAAAATAGAAACATTCATTCATTTTTTTATAATTTGGTGCATCCAGAATATTTCTCAGAATATGATACCTTACTGCATTAAATTTAGACTTCATAATTTTTGAAATATATTTATAGATCGGAACAAAATATTATTATTGATTTCATTTCAATCCTTTTGAAAGCAAAACTAAAAACTGAATTTTATGCCGAATCTGAGAAATTTTTGTTGAATTATTTTTTGAGATATTACATAAAATATGAAAACTATTTTGTAGTTATCATAAGACTTAAATACCGAGCGATTCTGTTTGCAATACTCACATTCAATAATAATAATAATTAATAAATAACAATAAAGATGATAAATAAAATAAATAGCTTTGTTTTATTAAAAAATATCTTAATATTAATTGCAATTTCATCATTTACATTTTAAATTAAAGTTGAAGTTTTGCCGGAAATGACAACAAATTAGCAAAATATATATAGTAAATTGCACGAAACGATCTAAACAGTATAAGTTTGGTATATCAAAATTTGAAGATTAAAAATGTTTTGTTTGAGAATCCTTTAAGAGACCAGTTACTTAAAATGTTTAATTGAAAATTGTAGCGAGCTGTAATACTGGCGAACCGGTTGGTCACTAAAGGCGGCTAGTTTATTATATAAATATTAAAAAAAGATTCCATTTTTTTTGGAATTTTGATATAACTAAAATAAATTCATTTATATGTATTTTTAAATAAATTATTGTTTTCTTTCTTATGTATATTGTAGTTAAAATGAAAAATTCTGAAGAAGGTTCTATCATCAAAAGATTCTATCTTGCTATTTTGAAGAATCCTCACAATTTATAACATCTTGGATTCAGAGAAATCAACTTTTCTGGTATGAAATTTCATGACAAAAAATCTTAGACTCAGAAATAAATTCTATACCAAAACAGTAGGTTTGTTCAAAATTTTAATTTGTGTCACATTTCAAAACACATCCTTTGATGTTGACTCTATGCGTCATTTGGCCGTTACTGATAACCTCAAAACTTAACAAGTTATATAAGTAATATCTGTTTTGGGTATTTCAATGTTATATAAATAAGTCAAATTTTTAACTTAGCAAATGGGGTGTTGATTGACCTATTTATTCGAATGTATATGAATTAAGCAATTCCAAAGAGTTAGGACAATTTATTTGTGTATGTGTCGTTGTAACAAAACTGTAGATTTTCGTTAATTTACTACCTAACTATCGGGATGAAATGGTCTTAGATGTATCGCCAATTCTAGTTGCTATATAACGAAGATATATAAAGATGATATGACTATTTTAACAAGGATATGAAATTGTTCAGGGGAGTCATCACTCCCTCAATCATTTATTTTTAATACATGTACTTATTTATTTAGTTTTTGAATTGGTAATTAATCTTCTATTTCGCTACTTTTTACTTTTTGAGAAAGTTTAATTTCCTTTTAAATAATGTGTTAATTTACTCTAACTTTTAAAAAAATATTTATATTCCATTGGAATAATTCGGACCTCTGTTCAATTGAATCAAAGAAAAATTTTATGTTTATAAACCTATAAAAGTATTTATTTATTTTAACTGTGTTCAATTATTTCACTTTTAAATTGAGTGTCCAAAACATTTACTAGAACTAATTATAATTATAAGACAAACGACTAGGAAATGAAATGCTTTATTTTTGTTAAGTGGCAGTTTCTAAGTACTGCAATATGCATCCAGCAGTATCAAATTTTTATATAAAATTTTTACATTTAGCAAAAATCAAATTATTGTTTGCTCTTATAATTGCGAATACTTAAATAAAGAAATACTTTAATGAATTTTATTTTTGTAGAATACAAGGGTGCGAAGAAGTTAGTCTTTCAATTATATTCTTTTGTTAAAATGTCTTCAATTTAGTTTAGATGTATGTGTTTTTTTCTGTTAAATGAAGAAAAAATTGAAAAGAAATATTAATATATCAAATGGAGAAATAATCATTTCAATTTAATATTTTCAAAATTAACAGCACGATATTATTTGAAATCTTTCAAATTATATTAAAAAAGTTTCATTTAAATAAGGAATCTTTTCTTCAATTAAATTAAATAAATATCGTATCATCTTTGTGTTAATAAAATCAATGTTACTGTAGAGAAGTACAATGGTTTAAGCAATTATTAATCGAATAATATAGAATAGAGATACAAATATTTAGAGAATCTATCAAATGTTTTCAATAGATGTCTCTTTGTTATATAAATTGATGCCTGTTTGTCATCTAATCTATAATTAGATTACAATTGAAATGAAAATTCATTGTGAAAATCAATCCAATTAACAATATTACATATATCCCTTAATTCTAGGTAAATGATTCACTATTTTTCAAACAAAAAAATATTAAATTATAGGAAAAGTTCTAACAAATAATTCAATTCATAACCTGTAATTACGTACATTATACTTTTAAAATCTTACTTAACTTATACTTTTATAAAACTTTTACTTTTCATATTTACCAGCGTTTATAAATAGAACACAATATTGTTTTGCACAAACTGTGCTGAAGTGCATTCTACTCGATTATATAGAAAGTGCTTTATCGTGGATTTTTCTTTAATTTCTGGAATTCAAACCTATATTGTTCATACTACTAAATCTTATATTTTATAATTCAAAACCAGTTGAAGACAATTCTCGAATACAGTTAAAAATAATGCTTAAGATAATTTTGCAGTTCAGTCTCACAACTTGTTATACTTTCAAATGTTCTTTAAATAAAAAAAATAAATTTATAATACTTAAACGCAAAAAAGCAACATGAGCCCTTTATAAAGTTATTATTGTTTCGCAATAAATGATATTTCATCAACGAAAACTGAAACTTTTTAACTATAAGGACAAACAGTATAAAGCTTAATACAGTCTAATTTTTTGGAAGTAATACGCTGTAAGAGTATTATATATTTGGTTACTTATATTATATATATATATATAATCAAAGGGATATTAGATATGGCTGCTGCTTAGTTAAATTTGATGTATGATGATAGTATTTCAATGGAAGTCTTTTGTCACAAAATATATTTACTAAAAAAATAAATTGCATGCATGATCAATTATTGTGCACGATAAATTGATATGATGATGTTGATATATTAAATGATATTGTGCATGGCAAATTGCTATATGGCATTGTATTTGCTATTTATTATGTTATATACTTGTTTTATGACGATTATAAGATTCCATCTTTCCTTTTTTTATTTATAATTTATGAAAATCTGGGATATGGGATACATTAAAACAGTGTAATATATAAAGTTATTTAATTCCCGCGTTTCTTTCGGCTGTATTCTTTAATTTTTTCAGTTATAATTAAGCTTTGATATACTATACAGCATATAAATTTTTGTAGCGATATATTCATATATAATATAGCAATGCAGATGTGTTAAAGTCTACTGTCTCGCTCTTTTTTTTTTACTGATGCATTATTTGCTGTTCAGTAATAAAACTATCTAGCAGTGCACATTGCAATATTAAAATCTAAAAATAAAAATAATAATTTTATCTATTTCACTGAGATATATAATTTCGACATTCCTCAAAGACTTGAAATTACAAATTTAATATTTGAAAAGGATGTCACTTATACAGTAATTTTTTATCGGAATTACCCTTAATGTTGTTATATGCATATCAAATGAAATCTTTTAATTTCTCGTCAGCCGTTACTTTAAAAACACAAGAAAAAATATTATAACACATTTCTTCCAATAGTGATGTCGGTCTACGATAGTGTGTTTATAAGCAATTTATTAAAACAACATCAATTACAAAATGTAACTGGTTTATAACTTAGGTTAACAGGTTGTTAAACCTAATCCTTCATGACTGCCGGTGTTCGATAAGACAAAACCACAGCCCATGGACTTCAATCTCCAGATGCTTCACAACTAAACCATAGGTTTCTGCTAATATTTGCTCGGTCAGTCCAGCTTGGCATCATCTATTTCCAAAGTTTTCTGATTACGTTAAAACAGACACTCCATTGTTTTTTACAACTTTTTTCTTACTTATAAAGAAAATCTTTTTATTTTCTCAATATTTTACGATCATATTTTTATTTATTTTATTTATAACGAAGCTTAAATTGAATATTCTTTTCAAACCCCGATGTTTGCATAGTAAAATGTTTCATCTATTAAAAAAATGAGTTTAAATATATCTCTTTGACCAGAAAAAATTAATACAAGTTGAATACAAGTGTATTCTGTGAGAAAGTATTAACAGACAGGATTTGTATTTTTCTTCTTTTGCGTTAATTCTAAATTTGTTTATGCAAGTAAATATATTTTTTTCTAAGTTTGCTCTACTTTCCTCATTACTGTTTACCAAAGTAGTTTAATAGCACTTTATAAACACTTATTCAGTGGAAGTAGAGATTTTTTCAACAATCTCACGCTCAAAAATGATTTATTTCGTATTAATTCATTGAAGCTTTTGTAAATTATTCCAAACTTTTTAAACTGCATTTTAAATAGTTTGTAGAATTTTATCGATCATTTCCTCTCTAAATATTTAAATCTGTTTAGTTATATAATAATGTATAAAGATATGAATATTTAAAACCCTTTTATTAAGGTATGTAACCTAGTAATTTAGTATACAGGAAACGGGAAAGGAAAGTATACAGGAAGCGTATGCTAACGAAAGTAAGCGTCATTCATTAAATGATTAAAAAAAGAATCTGTACATCTTTAATATTTAAAACCATATTTCCTAAGTTTCGAGATTTATGTGTCACTACTGAATAACACAAAAAAAAGCAGAGTTTTCAGAGTTTTCATAAAAAGTAAATAGAAATAATATTTACCTGAATATTTTTCGAAAATACATTTGCATATCACGTTTCATGAGCATTTCATTTATTATCTGCTACTTCTTCTAATGTACAGCCGAGCACTCCGCTACCACTGAACGAAGCAGTATCGATAGGATTCGTTGTGCCTGACTGTTCTCTTTAATATAATTAATCTATAACATCGGCCTATTCACCGAAATGACATCTTTTTCTAGGCGAATGTTCCCAGCCACAAAGTGGTCAGTCCAGTGACCTTCCTCCTCTCCTTCCGGTACATTTATCAACCTGTTAAACGAAGAAAAGTCCGCTACTTTAAGAAAATCTCCTCAAAATTCTCAGTATTTCTCCAACTTCCCGTTTCGCAACAAAAGCACTATAAAACTTTCAAATAGTTGTAAAAATCTGTCAATTTTTAAGACCATGTCCTTCAATGTTTTAAGATTATCTGGTGCCATCAGTATTGTACTTAAGTCATCATTTTAAACGTTCAGATTTTTTCTTACTTCCGTGACTGATTAGTAGCTGCTATATGCAAATTAGATAATTTTTTCTTAGCTATAAATAAAATGTATTTCCTTTAAGGACTTTGTAGAAATCGATACTAATATAAAATAACGAAACTTGGATTTTCTTAATTTATTCAATATATTCCTCTATTTCACCAATCTTTATTTATATAAGTAAGCCGATCTTTTAGCTTTATCTGCACTCTGATGACTGAATGCAATTACTAATTGGGTTTTTGGTTTAATGTCGGTGCTGTCGCCGCTGTTAAATCATCACTTACATTTTTTTGAATGTTGAAGTAACGACTATAATTTAAATTACCCTGTATATCTAAGAATTGCCCGGATTAAAACTCGCTTAACCCTTAAAACTGTACACTTAAAAATTATATAAAACAGATAAAGTAGTTCTGTTTCCATAAAATAAATTTAGCAGTATCCAGTTTCGGTTCCGTCAGTAATTAAGACAAAGATAACCATTTTTAGTTGAGGTACACAAATTTCATGAAAATTCTCAATGAACGCATTTTAACACACAGAATAATTTTTTAAATATTCTTTTACACAAAAGAGCAAAATAATTTTCCGATTAATTATATCTCGAAATAAAATGATGCAAAAATTTATTTTGCTAATTAATTTTTATTTTACACATTAATTTTAAGCTTAAGGAAAATTCGTAAAATATATTTAGATTTCCAGAAGTGCAAAATAGTAATTAGTTAAAAATAGTTTTTTAAACATATATATGTAAATTACATAGTAAAAGAATAAATTACGAAAAAAGTAATGAATTTACCTATGGTATATAATTTAAAACCAGTATACTTTTGTGCTGTGTCGTGTGCATACTATATATCATAGTTTTTTTTAAAACTATGATGTATGATATATACTATGATAACTTAAGTTAAAAGGCTGCCTTCTAGTACTATTTTTATAAATAATTTAAGCAATTATGTTGCAGAAAGAAAAAAAAATGAAACTGCAAATTTACGTTGAGCAAATTCGAAAATATGATTTAAATGTCATTTCAGCCCAGTAAACTAAATCCCATTTCTCGTTAATATATAAATTTTCTTAAAATAAGCATATATATTGTTTGAAAGTCAAAATATTATTTTCCATTTATCTAGATTTCATAAAATCAGCTTTTATCATAAAGGAATCTTTAAATTAATGAATCTGTCTTATTGAGAAATATTGAAAATATTATATTCATTCTAAACGAACTGTTAACAAATATGAGATATTTTGGAATAAAGGATTTTTTATTTAGATTTAAAAAATCATTTAAATCATATCAACAAATATAGTAAACTTTGATTCTAAAACATTCTAGAAATCTTTATAATTCTAAAAAAATAATTAATCCTCAAAGATGCGTATGCACTAATTCGAAAATGAGCGTCAGGTTTCTCAGAATTTGTAGGTATTTTTTTAACAAACAGAAACAAAATTATATTAATGTCAATGAAAACGATGGTTATACAAAAAAATTACATACAAATTCCAAAACAGTTTTCAAATAAATATTGCATTTGAAATTTCAAATTAAGAAGTCTTTTGAACATGTAAATCCTTAAAAATATTTAATGTTTGTTAGAACTTTAAAAAAAAGCACGAAATTAACATGTTTTAACATGAAATTAATTTTCATTAATAAATAAATTAAATTGCTGAATTCGAGATGAGACTTAAGACTTAGATGTGATCTTCTAAGAAATCACATCTAAAAATATTGAAATACGAGTTTTCGCATCAGATTTTTGCTATCAGAAATATGTTCTCTAGGATAAGAGCATTTAATAATGAAAATTATGATTCAACGATCCAATTTGAAATTCTTGAAATGCCTGTGGTCTGATTCCAATGTCGTTCCGATGCAATTATAGTAAAACTTTAATCTTTTTATTGAAAAACCAATTTTTAAGATGCATTTTTACTAACCTCTGGTTTCAGAAACCAAATGCGTGTCTCTCCGGAATACATGCTTAAAACACATTTTGTTTGCTCAATAACATAGGAAGGGTTTTCCATTAATATATGACACAGTATAAATAATAATGAAAATGATAAACTTAAAGCTATATTACACAATCAATGTTTTGAAATATTAACAGAGTAGTTAAGAACAATGAGAATTTTAATCTTTCTGCATAGTCAATTTTTATAAATGCTTTCAATGTCTATAATTTAAAGATGCACTTGAAAAACAAATCTTTTGACATACACACGCATAGTATAGTTAATGTGTGTTAATTATATTATATTATGTATATACAGTTTTTTGATTAAGGATGTGAATATGATCTCATACTTATTATCATATTATCGATGAAATAGGGTTCAATTAAATATTAGAACCTATTTCATCGATAATCAATATTTTTCTTTTTTGATAAAATTATCATAAAATGATTAAATTCAAAAATGAAAAGTATTGGTCAGATATAAACTTTAAAAAATAGGAACCTTTAATTTTTCAAAACTATTTTTTATACGGAATTATTTTATAACGACAAATTAAAGAAACTCGACACTCAATAACACTACATCAAATTTTTCCTGATATGAACAATCTTGCACACATTTTTTCTTAGTGTTTTTCTGTTTCTTTTTTTGAATTATTAAATTATGATAATGAAAATGGGCTTTTGTTTTGCAACATGTTACACTAGTAATTCTTTAAATATCTTTTCACCATGTAGTGTTTTCTTAGAGATGAACATGAGGAAACGCATTATATTCTCAATGGGTGTAAAATTCATGCATTTGTTTTTAAACTTATCAGTGTGAAAAATGATTTTGTTAAGTCATCATATCTGAAAATATTTTTTTTAATATTGGCATAAGTTATGTGACATTCTGCGTGGTTAATAAAATAAAACTATTAAATAAAGTGATAAAACAATTTTTAGTGATAAAGAATTTTTAAACAAAATATTTGAAATATATTAACATTTATTGATTCATTGTATTTTTCTTTGCATTTTAAACGCTGATTGCATAACAAGCTGACTGTTTCGTTTTTTCTAGAACTTTAATTATGTTTTCTTCTTTATTTATTCAATGAGTAATTGTTGAAAATTCTCTTAAGGACTATCGCTCGTTCCTGAGCCAGATTTACAAAAGAAAGAACAACAAAAGAATTTCGGAAATCTCAAGAACAACCATAGGAATAAATGGAACGAATGAACAAATAAAAAAAGAGCTAGAAAATAGATGCATTCTCCACATCTAGCAAGGAAATAAAAGAAGAATTGCACTGTCCATTTGAACACGGATAAGAAACCGGAATATAAACGATTCTCAGATGCTGGACTGACCATATTTAAGAGTGTAAAAAACTGTTATTTTAAGCATGAGATAATATCTAAGACAATGAGACGCAACGAGATATTATTATGCTATCGAAAAACTAAAAAAAATATTTACGAAACCGCTAAACTTGAGAAAAGACAAGCTAGTATGTTTAAAATTGCTTTCCAAGTAATTTGCATTTACTTTAAAGAGAAATATTTTTAAACCTAAAAAAATATATGTAGCAATTAAATTTGACAATCCCCAATGTCCATCCTTGATACTAATAAAAAAGCTCTTTTACCTCCCTTATTTTCACCTAAAGTTTTTTCATAAATATAAAGACTATTTGTATAAATATTGTTGCGAATCTGTAATGCTGCTTCCCAGCATATTTGTTTACATCATCAGAAAGACTGTTTTACAGTCATCTGTATTGGACGGAGTCCGGGTGTCGTGTCGGAGGCCCCAGATCTTGGCGACAAACTTGGCGACCATTTGGCGACTAGGCGACGAATTTGGCGACTTTTGCGCGAAAATAGATGATACCCAAAACATCGATAATTTTCGCGGTCCGTCCATTAGGAACCGAGATACGCCTCGAACGTTGCTGATTGGTTGAGAGGCTTCTAGCCCCGTCTCCTGAGACCTATAAAAGGAGGCAGTCTGCAGCTGCCAGAGTAGTCGAAATTCGAAGGTATACAACGGGTCTTCCAGATATTAGCACAGCAGCAACGGAGTCAAGCTAGTGCTGAACTAAGCTTTGCGCTACTGTCTGCAGTATAGTCTTGTTGTGTGCACGTCCTGGCTGAAGATAATTGTCTTCTCTGTGCTGTATATAATTGTAGTATTTTTGCTGTCCTGTGTGTCTTTGTATAAATAAACGTTATTTTTTTACTGCCGCCTGCTGATTGAGCGTTCTCCACACCATATAACTTCCACTATCCAAACGATCCCGGAAATTTAGTAACATTTGGTGTCAGAAGTGGGATAGTGGTCAACAGTGTATGGTGAAAACAAGATCTCAGACTACGATGGCTGATAGCGGCAATGGTGAGTTACTGGCTCTGTTGGTTGAGATGAAGTAATCTATGGAAGCTGGACAAGAGGAAATGAAGAAATCAATGAAAGCCTTTACGGAAGAAATGAAAGCTGGGTAAGAGAAACTTTTACAAAAAAAATGGATGCCTTTACGGAAAAAATGAAAGCCGAATATGAAGAAATGAATAGTGAGTTAAGGAAAGAAATTTCGACGTGGAAGGAAATTTTAAAGATAAATGCAATAAAACAAAAGACGTCCAAGATATCACAGAAGAAATTGGAGGAAGCAGCAAGGGTCAAGTGGAAAAAGAAAAAGCTGAAGATCGAATGCAGACCGGTGTCACCGAAAAGGCCATCCGGAGCATGAACCGAAGTTTAATAAGGAGAGGATCGAACAGGGAGAATGTCAAATAATTGCGGCACTGAAACAGTCTTCTCCGTATGAGTCCCCTGAAGTGGAACCGAAAGTGTAGGCGCTTAGGGATGGGGAAGATGGACTTTCTTCAGACGGGTCTGTTTGTGGCGACCCGTGCTCGATGCCTATGGTTGCAAAAGTTGATGCGACCCTGTTTGGATTGGATTCGTTCCAAAGATTAAAGGAACTAACTCTCTGCTAGCCTCTTGGTATCTCCTGGCATAGTGACACGGAAGAAGACTGCTTGGCTGGAATCGCTGATCCCTGTAGTGGCGGTCTCAATTTCCTCCAAGAATTCGGATTTACTGTGGATTTTTCGAGGAGTGTCATGCAAATAGGAGCCGATGAATCTGCTGTGTATTCGGTCAAATTGTGTCGTTGCAGAAGAGCTCTTCCCGTAAAGGCAGATGTCCTCTTCAAAAGATCCAGTGTGGAGAGCTGCGGACAATTCTCAAGTGTCGAGATTGAGCCGGAAATTGGCTAAGATATTCCCGTGGAAGCTTTGGCGATGAAGGCGAATACCTGGCTTTCGAGTGGACTTCAGAAGGCACCGTTGGATCATCCTGATATACGATTGGTTCGATGGAAGAAGTTTAAAGTGACCAACCGACCAGCCTGGCAAGAATTCATTCCGGAGGCCTCTACTACGATGCAGCGTTTCGCTCCATGGGACACATTGCATTTTAAGAAGAGAAATCAAGTCTGGGTGTATCATCTGAAACGACGAAGAGGTCCGTGTCAAAAGCATTGAGAAGGTTCGGATGGATCGTTAGTAGCCGCCAAATTAGTGAATGATCTCATCTTCGAAAGCGCGGAAGCCGCCAAACGCATCAGCATCATCACATCATTCGGAAGCCTACGCCAGCTGTTGAATTGAAGTGGGACTGCCCGGGACGTGCAGTTCTTAGGAGGGGGACAATGTTACGAATCTGTAATGCTGCTTCCCAGCATAGTCGGTTCCATCATCAGAAAGACCGTTTTACAATCATCTGTATTGGACGGAGTCCAGGTGTCGCGTCGGAGGTCCCAGAGCTTGACGATAAACTTGGAGACCATTTGGCGATTCGATGACGAATTTGGCGACTTTTGCAACAAAATAGATGATGCCCGAAACATCGAGAATTTTCTCGGTCCGTCCATTAGGAACCAAGATATGCCTCGAATGTTCCTGACTGGGTGAGAGGCTTCTAGTCTCGCCTCCTGAGATCTATATTTATCCTACAATATCATTAAATTCAGTACTTCAGACAAATAATATGAAGGGAAATGGTTAATGGATTTCTTTTCTACTTTTAGTATTAATATTCATTCATTTTATTAACTTATAGAAGCCATGAATTATTCATTGAATTGAAAAATAATTTTTGGGTTTCTGTCTAGACTAGAGACAGGATTCAATTCAAGATCAAGGAAGGACTTATCTGAGTAATATGAGAATACACCTAATTTCTATTTAAGCAGATTAAGTCAGCGTTTCTCAACCTTTCAGTATTTGTGGCCCAGTTTTCAATCATAATTATTATCGCTTCCCCCCGCTTACAATAAAATGTATACAACAATAATGTATATTGAGTATTTTGGATTCTGTTTTTAAATTATTTTTAACTAACTGCCAAAACAAGAGTAAAAGAGAGCCAGCATTGGAGAGAAACCCCATCTGGCATTTTGGACAAACGGGCGGTGAACAGATGAAGCGAATGAAAGCGGAGATAATTTAAATATTATATTTGAACCAAACAGGGAGCCAAACAGGGAGATAACGTTAAAAGAATATGAAAGTAGAAAAATTCTTTAATGAAAGTTAACCTAGACGGGGTGAGCTAAATTTAGAACCTGGGAATACATTTTTTCGAATAATAAAAGAAATAAAACAAAAGTGAAAAAAATAGCAATGTTTGTGGAAGGGAATCCACACGACGGATGCCGTCTCGAGCAAGGTGCGGAGCAAATGTTTTCACATAGAAGGAAAGAAATTGTTCGATAGCACAAGTTTCAATTCCAGTCAGTCTCATTCAAGTCGATCCTTTTATCGCTATCGAATCTATCGTGAATTTGTATGTTATATATGTTTTCGTGTTAATTGCAATTCACTATATTAAATATTCACGGCAGTAGATTTATGCAGACTCGGGGATAAATTTTTAAACGGAAGTAAGCGACAATCAAGCATCAACAAGTACACAGACGAGCGTGGTTCCGAAAATAAAGGCAGAAAAATATTCTCAAGAATACTTAAATTTTGCATTTACCAGTACTGAAGTAAATGAAGAAGGAAAGCTCCTATGCATCATTTGCTCATAAATGTTGGCCGCAGACACCATAGCAACATTTGGAAAGGCTTCATAGTGAATACGTTAACAAACCCAGAGAATTCTTCGAATTAAAATTAAAATCATATAAAAAGCAAACATTTTTTAAAGACACTTTGTCTGTGAATAAAAAAGCTTTAATTGCATCTTACAAAGTTCATATAAAATAGTCAGATGTAAAAAACCTCTCTCCATTGGTGAAGAGCTTAATTTGCCAGCAGCAATTGAGATTGTAGAAATTATGTTGGGAGATAATTTTTCAATGCAATCGCAGTCCATACCTCTTTCAAATGATACTGTTGCTCGTCGAATTGGCGATATAGCTGAAGATATACAGTGTCAGCTTTTCTCGAAGTTGTGTGACAAATTTTTTTCAATACAGCTTGACGAAGCAACAGGTAGTAATAAAGATGCTCATTTAATTGCCTATGTTCGAATTTGTGATAATATGTCAGTAGTAGAACTACTACTTTTCTGCAAACCAGTAGAGCTCAAAACATCAGCGCTCGCATTATTTGCTATTTTAAATGATTTTATGAACGAGGCAAACATAGAATGGAAAAATGCGTCGGAATATGCACCGATGGTGCTCGTTCAATGTCCGGAAGATTCGAAGGTATACAAGCACAAAGGTATACAATACACACACATTTTCATGCTGACTGCAGACTGATAGTAAGTTAGGGATCCAATTCATAAAACTCTCGAAGGACTCTCAATTAATGAGGAAGAAAAATTCATAGACTTCACGACAAGTGGCGAAACTAAAAAACAATTTAGTAATAAATCACTATTTGAATTTTGGGCAGGAGTAAGGAGGACTTTTCTTCACTAAAAACAACTGGATCTTCTGCTGTGGCTTCTTTGAAGACAAAATATACAAACATAACTGAGAGTGGCTATTTCTAATACTAAGCCTTCCTTCGAAAAACTTTACTCTGCAAGACAGGCCCAAGGAAGTCACTAATAATTATTGAATTTGTTTTTAATTTAGTATGTTTTGATTTAATAAGTTGTTTTACTTTAATAAGTTATTAAATATGTCGAAATGTATTTTGTTTCCTATGTGTATGTGTGCTTTCCTTTCAGTAAGTTAATTTTTTTAAATAATATTTTCTCTTGGATATTCTCGCGCCCCACAGGCTGAGAATCGCTGTATTAAGTCCACTTTTGATATCTTTCCATAACTGTATGTTCAAAAGAACGATTTATGGGATAATTTGAAGAACAGATGAAAATGTTTAAAAGTGAATTTATATTTCCATTAAAGCGATTTTGATTGCTACAATACAAAAATTCACTCTAACACACATGAAGAAAACATAAAGAATAGAATATTTCCCGCGTGATAAATTTGAAGCAGTTTTCTAACCACTAGATGGAAAACCATAATCCATTTTTCGATTCAATGAATAATTATTAACTTAACATTTTTTTAAAACTTTGATGACATTCATAATTTCATTTCTAAGCAAATATCTCTTTGCTTATAATTTAGCAATTTAAATTTTTAAAGTAGTCTGCCGTAGCATTTGAATTTCGCATGTAAATTAATTATTTTGAATAGCTCATGGTTACTTTGTAAAGCATAATGAATACTTTTGTCAGTTTTATCCATTTTTTTTTTGAAAAATATATTAAGTAGCAAGAATTTCCCATGGAAAAACCGAAATGCAGGATAAATGATGTGTAGTATTGTTTCTGTAATTAAGTATTTATGATGATCGTGAAAGAGATTTACAAATTATTTATGATTTTTATAGAGTTTTCGTAAGTCACTTCATGCAATTATTGAAAAAAAATTTAATCGATTAATTCTGACTTTAATTCTTAATAATTGACGATTAATTCTTTTGCTTCTAGTCAAGCATTTAAATGTTATCATATCTAAAAATATTCCTAACTCCTCTGTAACTATTGCTAATTAATATTTTTTGGGATGAATGTAAAACTACAGTGGAAAATTTAAAATTAATGAATTCATTCATTGAATATAATTCATTGAACTATATCATTGAATATAATTTTCAGTATAGTTAAAAGTGGTTGCTTAGCAAGACGATATAAACTTTTATCCAAATGTTAAAATTTAAATATCTTTTAATTTTAAGTAGTTTTTTATTCTTAGAGTTAACATGTTTACATGTTAGTAAACATGTTAACATGTTTTTGAATGAATAGTAGAATTAAAATAAGGAATTATTTAATTTATTAATAAATGTGTTTGAACTGTAAATACATAAAAAAAGGTTTAAACGTCTTACAGTATCACAACTGAATCAGAAGAAATATTATATTTTCATAAAATAATGTTTTTTTCCCGTTTTAAAGTATATACAATTTCTAGCAAAAATATATGTACTTTTATATTATAATATTAAATAGAATAAATATTTTTTTAAGATATAAACACATTTTTAAACCGAGTGTAATTGAAATTTATATTCATATTCCAGTACATATAAATTTTAAAGATATTTTAGTTCCATGTGAATTATAGTTAATTAATTTTACATTTTTTGTGCTATCAGAATGTTTTCTTATATGATTAATTTTTTTTAATATTTCTTCTAATCATTCCATTCCATATCCTTTGTTTTTTTTGTTTAACAGAGATGCCTAATATCACTGTAAAGAAGACTTTAAACAAAATGTGTTTCATAGAAGTGATAATTTCAATTGTAAAAAAAATATTTATTCAAATATAAAGAGGTTAAAAGAAAATTTGAGTTTAGATAATATAAAAAAGCATTTTTTTATCTTTATATTAAGATGGTTAAAAATAATTGATACATTAGTAACCAGTAGTTAAATTTGACACCGTAAAAAAGAAACATGTGTTCAGATATTTTCATGCGATTAATTATTTCTAAAATTTTACATTTTAAAAATGATAAATATTTTTTATTCCCTCTAATTTTTTAGTTATCGTAAGGAACTGAAATCGGTAACCAATGATAATATTTAAAAAAAAATTCAACTATATACAGTGATAACAGTTGAAAATGATAGATAAATATTCTATTACATCATACAATATACATTATAGATAAATATATAAATGGATAGATGCATGCATAATTGTCATATAAAAAATTGCATTAAAACAATTGTCTATCTAATTTTCTTTCATTATTTTCAGTTATTTTTGCTGAGAAATTCTCTAAAACTATGTTTTAATTAATTAAATTTCTAAAATCATATAGTTTCTTCTTAAAATTAGAATTCTTTGGAATTGATTCATTAAGAAATATTAATGTAAACATTTATTTGAAGCTTACCATATATTTTCTGATAATTTTAATACCAACTATAGTTTTATATACGTTCTAAAATTTATTAAGGAGAAAAGTGAGGAAAATTTATTTTTCATTTTTCGCAACAATTTGCATACATGAAAGAAATGTTTATTTATTTTTAAGAGATCTATGAAGCTTATTTTTGTTAGAAAATAATAATGTATTTGGAAAAATTGTTAATATAATTTTTTTCATTGAAAATATGAAATAATCGATATTATATACTTAATTAATGACAAAAAAATTATTTTACATACTTCTTAGGAGTAAATCAAAATTTTTTAAAGCGTATTCTATATATATCTAAATTTTTGTACGTTGTACTTTCTTGTAACCATAATTTCAATAATTCCAACAGAAACCTGAAAACAATTGGTGCAAAATTATTAAAACATTCTTTTTTAAGCTATCATGCAAGTTTTTATTAATTGAATTGGACAAGTTAACAGAACCGGCATTAATTCGAAAATGTCCTTAGTGGACAGTGTTGCAACGGGCTATTACTTGATCCTTCTACACTGCCAGCAATAGATAAGACCTCACCGCATCACATGATCTTCCAACCCCTGATGACACATGTGCTAGCCATCAGCTTTTGCAGCTTTTTGCTCTGGTCATCTTGGCTTCTAGCACCCGTATATTTCTTGAGCTTTTCTACGACGTCTATCTGAACAGATTCTCCTTTCTTTCACGCTGATGGCTGAAGAGAATGCATTTATTTTTAAGATTATTTTTTGTTTGCTTATTTGTTGACGTTTGCTTTTTCCGTTCTATTTCACGCTTTGTTTTAAAAAGAGAAATCGGGCTTAGTGTAGAGTATTCTTATTTAAAGCATTTTTACCATCTTTCCTTGACAAATAAAGAAATTTTTAAGCACCATAAACGTAAAAAATAAAAAGAAAAATGGGACATGCCTTCAATATTCGTTTTTTTCTTGAAATGAATGAGTGGTTGTTGGTGTTTCAAATTCACGACTACCATTAGATCGGGCGTGAATATTTTATTCATTTCATTCATCTATTTGCCTTTCAAGTGATCTTGCTCATAGAAGTGGATTCGAAAGATAGAATTGGAATTTATTACACGTTTATTTAAGTACGCTTTAGGGCCTTAAACGACGAATGTATAACAGGCTGAATGTAATTTGGTAAGATTATTTATAACTATCGAAATAGTTGAAATCTTTGCTAACATGATTCCAATGATTATTTTAGTGATTCATTTTCTTTTCAATATAATTTATAAAATTAGTTTCTTCATACTTGAATATAATGCAATTAATATTAATTTAAATTAGTTTTTAACTCTTATATCTTTTCTATTGTTTGATATTTACATTTTTTCAAATAAAATATAACAAACCTTCAATTAAGAAAAGCAAAAATACTTTTGTAATGATTTGAGAAAATTATGGTGGTTGAAATACGGTGTTAAAATGCAAACTCAAAATTTTTGATGCGGCATCTTCAAAATAATTGGAACAACACTTTTTCAGATACTTCACCACAGATTTGAGTGTAACTATGAAATATTCAAAATTTAAAGAACAAGTTATTTCTTGAGATAAATTACACGATTTTGAGCTTAGATTAAGAAAGAAAGTAGATCAATATATGTTCTCAGAACTCAAGTCGAACAATGTTTGAAAGGAGAATTATTTATAGCTTTTGTCTAGTTTAAAATTATATTTCATGAAAACCAGGGATTAATTTTCCAAAATATAAATATAGTGAGCACACATTATATTTATATTTGGTTATTAGGATATCAGATAATGGAAACAAGTAATATTATTGGATGATGAGAAAAAGATGACCTACAAAAGAGAGAATGTGGTGGTTGAAGAAACAAATGGTGTGTGGACTTTTAGTACGACAAAACAGAATGATTTGCCTCAGCATCTACAAAGCTGGAGTTAATGAAATAATTAAGGAAAGTTCTTATTAAGGATTGTTATTTTTTATATACATTGAACAGAGATACTAAAAGAAATCCTACAATCTGACATTATTGATTGTCCTAAAATCAGAATCTCGTGAATGATTCATTCTCATATCATGGTTTCCATGAATGAGACAAACATCTCATTTGCTATTTCTATTAAGAACTTCTTGAACAATTAATTACTGTAGTACTCTTTGTTGAATTAATTAGTCAACTAAACAGCTTTAGAGACCTTAATCAAAATATGAGCATAAATGATTATTTTTCCGTTGATGTAACGTTTAGAAGGTTTATCTTAAAATTTTAGAAATAAGAGTAAACACTAAGGTGAACTATTTCAATTGGAGCATAAATACCATAAAAATCATACGAAATTAGAAACCAGCAACTTAGGTGGTTTCTTTGACTCAGAATTCATGTAATATTTTATCTAGGTATCACAATTTACTCTCCTTCTATTCAATTAATTGCTGAAATACTAAATAATAACTGAATAATACAGCTGAAAGAAAAGAACGGAATAAAAAAAAATATTTTTAAACATTAATTAAAATTTCTGTGATCACATCTGAAACTGAAACAGAAATTTTGGTTGCACTATTTTAAAATGTTTTTAATTTTGAGTTAAACTTTAACACTTTCAAAATATGAAGCGCAGAAAGTAATTAAAAATTTTATTTCATTCATTTCTTTCTGTTAATTCCTTCTAGTATGTAACTTTGTATATTTCTAATTCAGTTTCCAAATTTTTATAGATGGTTTCACATTTTTATCTATTTAAAAATGTCATATTATTTACTGTTGTTCTAATATTGTAAATCTTCATTTTTTCATGCTTGTTGGAGAAATCCATTTCGTACTATACTAAAAATATCGATTTATATTATCTGAATTCAAAATTACAGTTAAATTCACTTCATACATTTATTAGAGGATATGTTAAAATTTAAATTATTTTATTAAGAATATAAATAAATTAAAATATATTTTATCATATGAATAATCAAATATAACTGTTCCATAAAATTTAGTATAAATTATTGTCTTATAAATTGATATTGTGAAAGAAAAACTATTAACTTTTAAATAGATTTAAGTATGAATTCAGAAATGGATTTAATTATTAGTTAAACTAAAAAATGTTAACAATTTAATAAGTATTTCAACCAATGTTTCAAATATATTGAACAATAAATTAATAATGTTCTATTATATAAAAACTATTAACTCAGTTTTCAAAGTTAATATAAGAAGTTTACTAGTTTAATATAAGTAGAAACAAGAAAGCGATAATGGGAAAAATGTCTTACATGGAAAAGAATTTCCACCAATAAAATTCTTTTTCCTCTCGGTTTGAATACACAATTAAAAAAATGCAGCTTTTGTGAAAAAGGGGAAAAAACGATCACAAAATATTTCTTAAAAAACAAATGAAAAACACCGATACTTGCAGAAGTCATTTATTTATCATTTGACATTCGTTCGCAGAATTTTCAATTTAATATCCTTTGTTCAAAAAAACGTACGATTCTTTTTAATTATCCTTTGAATAGCTTTAAAAATATAAATGAAACAATGGCAAATTTTTATTTGCAGAGGTCGAATCAATTAAGCAAAAAATGAATTCCAACAAATTCCATTCCATGGAAGAAAACAAATTATATATTTTTTTTTTTATGCAATCTTAATTTTTCCTTAACGCAAGTACATTATTTATTTTCTTTATATTAATTACAAATATACTTTTCTTGTGTTCAATGCATAACTTATCTTCAGTGTTTGATAGTTTATATAATTGAACGACAAATTTTCGTTTTGCATCAAATCTATACAAGAAATTAAAGGAAAGTTTTATATTTATCAGTTTCATGGCTTAACGTTGATTGATTCTACGACTTTCAAAAAATTTCAACAATTTATAGATAATTTGAATTTAATAAAATAACTTTTTTACATAGTTATTAAATGTTGAAGAAATTGTCAGAAAATGTATTTGCTATATTTATAGCATTTTTACTTATGTATTTATTATTTCCTTTGGAAATTAAACCTGATTTGCAATTGATTTTTTAAATTCATGTTCTGATGTGTCGAATTATGCTTTTGGCTCATAATACAGATGCAGCACTTTGAAACAACATTCATTTAATTGATAATAATTAATAAAGTATTAATTATATTTGAAAAGCAACATTTTGAAGTAAGTTTGTGAAAATTCATTTTAGGATTCATTATCGCATGTAACATGATAATTATAAAATAAAATTTTTAAAAAGACTTGAAAACACCTTAAATGTTGTATTAAAAATAGAATGCTTTTCTTACCTGTAAAAAAATTTAAAACTTGATTATAAATTTCTAAAATGTATGACACTAATATAAAGATAATTTTATAGTAAAAATGACAAAAAAATGAAAAAAATCTAAACATTACTTAAAAATTACAATATATTATTAATACGACCAAAATTCTAATGTAAACTGTTTATAAAAAAACTTTAAAAGTTTTAAATTCTTCATTTTTTTCTTACATTTTATTAAAAATTGCTTATTATTTAGTTGTAAGCAAATAATAATTTATATATTTTTTTTAAATCTTTGTTACTGAAAATAGTTGCAACCTGAAACATATTCTACACGTTTTTATGCAAGAAAACTAATAATCGTTACGATTTTACTTTTTTTATTATGAATTGCAAATTCCTTTATAATGAGCCGAATAATTGTTCTTGCTGAAATAAACAAAGCCTGAATCTTTATCTATATGGCTTATTCTATATTGTGTTAGGAAACAAACTGTCAAAACTGTAAAAATAGTTATTTGTCCTTCTGAAAATTATTTTAAGGATTGTTTTCTAAAGTTAAAACTTGGTGCATATCAATTTTAAATATTAATGAATATTGTACTTTCACTTACATATTTAGAATTTAAGTATTTTTAACTTGCAAATAAAAATACTCTTAAAGAGTCTGACTTCTTGATAATCAAGGAACTCGTTATATTTCTATCATTTTTATCTTTCGAAGACTAAAACAGTTCAATCTTTTGAGTGAACGCATATCTAAATCGTATTAATGTGTGCATTATATTAAAATGTATTCTCCAGCATAATTATACAGTTCTACCTTGTTACACTACGATGAAATGAAATTTCAGCAGCAAAGGAAGGAAAAGAAAATAATAATAATAAAAATCCGAAGAATGCATGAGGGAGGGGGATCATGGGATATATTTTTTTCAATTTTAGACGAACCCTTTTCCATGTCACGGAAATTCCTCATAATTTTAATTGCATCTCAGCTAATTTTATAGATATCCTGTTTTTTTTTTGTTTTTTTTTAATGTACAGTATAGTATAGAGGTATAGAGTTTTCTAATGGCCGTTTTGACGGATCTCTTATATGTTTTGCGTTATGTCTTTAACTTTCTTATTTCATAGCTAGGGGCGTTGTAATGTCTCAATAAATTAAACATGGCCACTTTACTATAGGCATACATCGTTTTGTCGGCTATATATATATATATATATACATATATTGGAATTTTCATAAAAACTAAATGATTTCTGCAAAATTTTTCGAATACATTTCTTTTATAATAGCACATACAAGAGAACCAGAGATTCTAGATTAATTTTCAATTGAAATATATAAAAATAGGAATTCAAAAATATCATTTGTTCATGCAAGGTTGTAACATCTCGTCTTGATATTCTGACAGAATTTCTTTCATAATCATCAATGAAATTAAAAATTTTCAATTGGATTGGTTTTCAGAATATATTTTTGCTTAATTATAAAATTCAACATTTATGACCACAAGTCAGGTTTTTTTACTCAATTATTTAAAGAAAAATTTGTCTTTAAATTCATTTTTTTCGAAAACTTTATGAAAGGGACTGTTTTCTAAACTTATTTTAATCAAGTGTGCATTATCTCTCGTTGCTGTCTGGTATAAAGAAATATTTCATGAAATTGAAAAATGGATCCTGGAAGGCACCTTTAAAGGAGAATTGTTTTTCAAGTAAGAATAAAAGGAAACTTCTCTAAAGAATGTCTTAATAGACTAAGATATGATTTGTAAAATTTTAATTATATTTTTTTAGAAAAGGGGAATTGTTCTCTTATTTTAAACGTTTAGAACATAATTACATTAGAATTCAATGTTAAAAACGGGAATACAGAAAAAAAGCATATTTTCCAATGGAGATTTTATTGAAATAAAAGTAAGCCGATGGTTTATTTCCTTATACTCTTAATGTACTAATTTCTATGATATTTTGGAACCAATTTATACCATCGAATCCTATTTCCTGTGAAAATGGTGATTGTTTATTCAGTTTCTACTAACAGATATTGACACTGGTATCCTTCACTAATCTGTCTTTATACTGTAACATATTAAGTAACATTTTACTGTGAAGATGTTTTTTTTTTAAATTTGAGATTCCAAATGAATTTAAATTTTCTCGAAATTTTTATTAATTATTATATTAATTATTATAACTTTAGTATTTTGTGTTGTACATAATTTTGAAAAAAATGCCAGGCTTCGTCTTTTAAAAAATGTTTTAAAATCTCTTTAAGAAAGTGGCCTGAAATTCACTGGTGTAGATATTTTAATAGAAATTGTTTTCAGAATAAAATTATATGGATGACTACAATTAAAGAATATATTTTTCGTAGCTAATTAAAAACAACTAAAAATGCAATTTAAATATTCAGTAATCGTCACTTCTTTTATAAAAGTTATTTTTAACAGGTATAGTTTACGTCTGTTTATTTGATGTCTATTTCTTCAAAGCTTTTGCAAGATATAATATTTCGTTTTAAATATAATGAAGTTTATTTCCGTACATTTTAGTATAATTTACAAATAAATTTAAATTATCCCTCTTCGAGCTTACGAATCGAATGTGCTCTTCAAGCTGATGCGGATGAAATCGTGTGGGCTAAATAGATTTTAAAATTAAATTTTTAGCCGCTTTCAAGAAATGATTAATATATATTCACTCACTCAGACACACATTCACTCACACGCATGCACACTCACACATATTTAATATTTATTTTTTTAAATCTTTCTACGTTTGTCGTCTCTTGGACACATTGAATATTTTTAACACAAGTTCTTAATATATATATTCAAAACCTAAACAAATCAGTAAAATTTTAATTCTTATATAAATAAGAATTTGTAGAAATGAATGTTGTTTTAATAATTTATATCTCTAAAAATTAATATTAGTTTCTTGAAACATTAAAGCATTAATTTTTTAATTCTTAACTAAGAAATACTATAATTGCTATACGTGCTTTATTTATTATCGACAAATAAGATATATAAGAAAGTACATATAGTTAAGAATGAAAAATAAATCATGATCCCTTAAAATATAGAAATAAATTCCTTTCAAAGAAAAATTAATCCATGTACATTTTCTTCATACATGGCAATGAGTCTATCAGCGTATTATTTAATATAAAGAAAATAATAACAAAACTTATATCAATCTCTGACATAGGTGTCTATCAGTTCAGATGGACAGTTGTGTTTAAGCGACACCAGTTTCAAAATATTCTTTGGTAGAAATGGTACACACAGCTTTTTAATCTTAATCCTCCATACTATCCATTAAAAGATAAAACACATCACATGTCATAGCCGTGAAACCTTATAAATAAATCATTGGTATTCTGAACTCTTAGGTTTGGCCATTCGGGCTTCTTCTTGTTTAATTTTTTTCAAGCTACTTGATCACATCCAAATGGCACTTTTATCTTTTCATATTTGCTTTAATTGAGATTGAACATGTGCTTATTTTTTATGATTTTCGTTTATTTTTGCGCTACATTTATTTTTAAAGATTTTCTCAGAATTCTCACAATAATTTCCAGTTTGATAAAATATGTCAAACAATTTCCATCATCTACTCTTGTTTGAGAAATAGTGCAAATAATGAAATTTTTTTTAATTACATCACTTTTCTCCTATTCGCAAACTTTCTTAATGATTATGTTTAGATGTATTGGACATCTTATCCATTGAAGGATTAATTGAAGTAGGTTTAAACAGGTTTTTATTTCAACTTTCACGTTTATACTGCGACT
Source organism: Argiope aurantia (assembly GCA_026543865.1). Classification (NCBI taxonomy): domain Eukaryota; kingdom Metazoa; phylum Arthropoda; class Arachnida; order Araneae; family Araneidae; genus Argiope; species Argiope aurantia. The sequence goes on along the minus strand of JAPMOR010009325.1, from coordinate 750,399 downwards.
GAATTCTTATTTTAGCTTACATAAATAAAAACGTTTCAATCATATTCAGATTTAGTTAGCTTTGAATTATTTTGTAACTGCTTTTTAAAATCAAAAATACAGTTTCTTAATTTTTAAAAAAATTCAGTTTAGTCACTTTTCTGTCAATTAAAGTAGCATATGATTCATAAGTTCTTCATTTTAGGGTTATTGTTAAAATTATCATGTAAAGTTTTTAAAGATAAATAATCAAAATGTAATGCATACGGTAAACAATTCAGCGCTATTATAAATTAGAAAAATGATATTGATTGAATGTATTCCTGAAAAATATATTATAATTATAATCTGATAAAATAACGTTAAAAAACATGATTAGTTAGAAATAGTTTAATTGTTCAGAAATGACAAAAAAGAAAATGCTTTTTAAAATATTTAGAGATCTACTTCCATAAATCATTTGCTTTTATCAGCAATGCAAAACTTTTAAGCAAAGTAAATTGGAAACACTTTTTGTGCCTTTTTAATATTAATATATCTGAAAATATTTACATTATACACATATATTTTCTTTCAGCATTTGATGATTTCGTTCTCAAAACTTAGAACTATTTTAATTACCGAATTATTCAAAATTCTTTATAATACAATCTGAATTACGAAATTTTCTATGATATAATCATGAAATTTCAAATAATATATAATGAAATTTCAATAATTACGAAATAATTTCGTATTACGAAGAATTTCAGGATTACGAAATTCAAATAATATATAAAAAATATATATGCCTAAGCAGTATAACCAGTTTATAAAATTAAATTTGTTTAATTTCTGTATGCTTTCAAAATAAGTATGTAATAGTATATAATTTAGTTCTAAAACATGATATTTCCCTTTAATTGGTGGAAATACTCTTGCAACTAAATCATGTAAAAGTCTTTGAAATATATGAATAAATATGTAATTGCATAATAGGCTTGCAGTAATAATTAATATTTACTTTATCATGAGTAATTTTTCTCTTAATCATGGGTAATTTTTCTCCCAAAAAATAACATTGCAAAGACAATAACATTTAAGAAATTTTTTAAAAGCCATATTTGAAAATTTTATTTGTAAATAAATATTTATTTGTTATTTATTTTTATCTTTACAACAGAATGATATACATATTTTAACTTGTTTGTTAAATATTAGATTTCGAATTTGTAAACAAAGCCTACTAATCCCTTCATTATTTTAATTTAAAATTTTATCCTATTCTATATATGGTAATTATTAGCATCCTATTTATATGATAATTAAATTTTACCTATGAGTCGACTGTCTTCTCTGATTTGTCTAAAAACGTAGTATCTATCTCAAATGCTTCAAAATAATTTTAAGTTGGCATAAAGTACTAGATAACCAGATTTCAATTCAAAATGTCATCATTAAGATTTTTTAATTTGATTTATTTTCGAGACACTGCAAATATTAGAAATAACTGTTATTTTATGATAGTTGATTTTTTTTTCAAAAAAAATCGATGTATATTTATAAAAAAAATTTTTAGATATGTTTCTATAATTTTTTTGATTTCTTTTAAGATAAAAAGAACTAAACTTTCAGTTATTTTAACTTTATTATTATCAAAAAAACTTACCAAACTTTGATTAAAAGTAACTTACTACAATATAGACTTTAAATGAAAATGCATGTTAACTCGTAAGTTACATCTTTCTTTAGAAAAGATGATGTAATTTGCAGGTTATTACAAGGGATCTTAAATTTCATTGGATGTTACAATTTTTCACAATATCTTCATTTGATATGGAATTTTCTTTGATTTCTCACTAAACGGTGATGATTTCTTCCAGCTAAAACTCTCATGAAAATATAAATAACTTTAGTTAGAAAAACAGATAACTTTAGCTGTAGACAAAGAGACAGAATTAATAATTTTATGGAGAAATTTACATATAAATTGAAATTAGAAAACATTCGATTCGTTCTTCTTACAAATTTAGTAGCATCAGCTACACATTTTATGATATAAAAATTTAAAATAAATATGAATTTTTATTTTACGACTAACAACTATTTCTTAAAAAATCTTAGAATGGCAATATTGATATAAAGAGATAGTAATTCAAAAAGCACCTTAAAATTTAACCTTCAAAAAATATTATTTACATCAACATAAGTAAATTTCTTTAAACTTAATTTCAAGATTATGAGAAGAAAAATCATAATAAATGTCTTTAAAAAATCTAACTTTCCTTCTATATAAATACCATATTGAAATAACAGGTGTTATAAATTATAAATTTCGAAATGTTAAATAATGTGCTTTTAAAATCATACATATTTTGTTAATTATTCAGAATTCCAGTTTCGCCTTTTTAATGATATCCATTGTTGTTACTTTAATAATAATAAGGAATTGTAATAAAATGTGAACTTTTTTTAGTACAAAATTGATTTAGAACATTCTGTTCTGAAAAATTTGATTTCTTCTTATAACAAAGGAAAATATATCATTAAATGATGGTAGAAAAGTTCAATAATTATATTTTGAATTATTATATTATTTATATTTGTATTTGTATTTTTTCTAAACTCAAGATGTTTTCAACCATAATATAAATTCCATGTCTGTGGGATATTGGTTTTAATACATTCAAATATATTCTGTTTTTCTCAATACTTTCAATTATTTAATAATTATCATATTTTTAAAACCTGATATATTATATATATAAGGAAAAAATTTAAAACAAAAAGAAATCAAAGTTTCCATTGCTTTTAGTTGGACACTCCATCATCCTGCTGCATCATCTTTCTACATTTTGGCTCTCCCCTGGCCTTCCAATTCATAACAACTAAGATGCATGTTCTCGTAACGCTTCTAATTCTTTCAATGCGTGTCTTATACCAGTTGTTAGATGTGCGGCTTAAATTGCTCCCGAAGGAGCAATTATTTGTGTATCTTGTTTCAAAATTTTGGATTATACAACGGCCATGTAATTTTCTATCTTAATTTCTACCTATCTAGCATGTAATTTTTCTAAATCTATCGAATATGAGAATAACAAAGGAAATAATAAGTGGAAAGTTTTGGTGCTATCGTTAGTTAAAGCTTCGATAGTTGCTTAGCAAATTTACTATTAAAATGACTTGCACAACTAATGAGAAAAAATATAATAAGTAGAAACAGAGAGAAGGAAAGTTCTAAAGACTTCGATAATAATTTTTGATGTATTTATTCCCATCATTATGAAACAACTATAAGCTATCAATTATCGTTTGCAATTTATCTTTTGGTAATCAGTAGCTAACATTTATATTTTTATTTATATTTTATTTCTAAGGAAGACAATAGTTAAGATATATCTTTTTCTATTCGAATCAAATCCACAGTAATTTAAATTTGCAATGACTTACAGAGTTACCGAGAAGATTTGTTTGTCATTTTCATGATTAGCAAACATTTTTTCTACGTGAGTTCTCTTCTTTTTACTATATCAGAATATATTATGGAGAGAATTTAAAAATTACATCTTCAAATTTGAAGAAATTTCCACACCCTTGCTAAAAAGATATATTATTAGAATTAAGACATCGAATCGGTACTCTGATTTATTTCCTTAGCATTTACCTAAGATTTACTTCCAAGACTTATCTGGAATTGCTGTTAAAGAGAAAAAAAAGAACTTCCAATAATAGTAGATAAAGCATGATACCCTATTCTATAGTAGAAATAATAATTGGTTATCTACATCCAATATTTTTTTATCTTATTTTCTCATTGCTATGCTTTTCTCCAGTTTCACTTCATTCACTTCAATGTAAATAACAGATCAGATGATTTTTTAAATGATGAAATTGCACTTGCACATTATGATTTAAAAAAAAAACAATAGATTTCATCAAATCTTTTTGGAATCTCAAATAAATTAAGAATTAATTAAAATCGGATGTCGAGAATATACTTTATTACTTTATTAAACAGAGTATTTTTAATGTGATTTTCTGCTGTTTTTTGTTATTAAGATATAGTTTTTCCCGAATTCATTATCAGATTCCCCAATTTAAGAAGTAATGAAATTAAATTAATTAATTAATAATAGATAAATAAGTTCCGAATATATTAATTTACCATTAAGGAGACAGTTACAAGCGAAAATAATTTCAAACCTCAAACATATAAATTCCCTATGGAGAGGCTGTCGCCCACAGGACAGCATATAATCTTTAAAAGGGAGACCGTGGGTCATTAAAATAGTCAATTAGAAAGACCTCGGTATACTTACCAGTTTAGGTAATTAATATAATAAAATGTCTGAACTAATAAATTTATATATTATGAATTTAACGAGTCGAGTTTTAGATAATTTAACAAATGTAGATATGGCAGAATCATCAAAATTAGAAGATTAACTATTTCAATACACTTCCAACCAAGAACTAAAAGTAAATTTCAAAAATTCAAAGTAAATAACAAAAGATAGGACTTAAAAAAAGACCCAGTCCCAGTTCTCTACCACGGATTATGGGCAAGAGTACAGAAATCTTTGGTTTTTCTTTTTAATCATTCCAAATGGTAGAACAAAGGTTCAATTAAAAGATTACCCGCGGTCAAACGAAAGGATGGAACTGCATATCAATGGACCTCGGCAGTGTGCAACTGAAATGAAAGATATTGTTAGCCTGCAGTAAGAAATTTTTAAAATTCGATCAGCCTCAACCATCTCATATTGCTGTCGGATTTTGAGTTTATTTTTAAACAATAGCTTTTTACTACATTTGATGGTCATTTTTTTGTTTGTTTGAAATATAGACAAAATAGTTATATATAATTAGTAATATTTTAATATTTCGTGTGATTAACTATTGTGGAAGATGAGATAATTGTTATTTTCCCCCTTCTAAAAAAGGCAGTGTTCTAGAAAAGTTTGGAAACATTTGTTTCAACACAACAGGAAGTAAAGGAAATATTAGTTATTAAATTATGTCCTTATATAATATTAATATGAAACAGGTTATAGAAAACGAATTTAAAAAGTATAGACGCTTTGGACTGCCATTTTTTTTTGACAAATTATCTTGTGGATTGGTTCTGAAATTTAACTGTGTCAATGATGAAAAGAACCAAAGGTACATTTAATCAAACTATGATCCAGATGCTTGGTATAAAAAAAATCATCTTTCTCGATTATTCAAGCGTGATTCATTGAATACCCTAGGCGCGTACTATGTTGGCTAAAGATGCTCGTCTAGAAGGATTTTCAGGTCATTTCTCTGCGAACTCCCGAAGGATGTCCAGGTAATTAGTAGTGAAAAATTACCTTCTATTGTAATATCACCACTTAAACCACGGGTTGTAATTACAGTTAGTGAACAGAAAAGAAAGATTTCTTATTTTAAACACAGAGAATAAAGGTATTCTAGTTTTCAGAGGAACATGAATAAGGCTAATGTAATAAAGGTTTGTAACAGTTGAAGTCGAACACCGAATATATTATAAAAATAATAGTGAAAATATAGATAATAAAGTCTTGTGACCATAAAGTCTTGAGTGAAACCAAACAGCGAATATGTTTTTAAAATAAGCCGTAAAGATTTAAAAATTGCTTTTTTTGCTTCTGAAATTTTTTTTAATTCATAAATAAAAATCTTAAAAGTAATATTCTATAGCATTTCTTTTATTAAAAAGTACAGTTATTTCTTGGTTTTTCAAATATGCAAAACTGAGTGAGTGTGAAATTAAATAGAAGTGAAATAAAGTGTTTAAATTGATAATGTATTATTTTAATGATGCAATTTTTAAATAAATTATACGCTGTGTTATTTCTTATATATATCTGATAATGACAAACTAAAATCATTCCTTGCGCTTTTTAGGAAAATCTGTAAAACTCATTATTTTTTTAAATTAATAGAACATCCACAAATAAAGTGTTTAAAAAAATTGCTTTAAAGAAAATACCCCTTTGATTGCATATTCTGTTATCTTCAGGATACAGCATGTTGTAAAACTTCTCCGTTATAGGAGCGGGTGCAGGATATTTTCATCAAATATCTCTTAATGAAATAATCTATCTCTTTCTTTTTAAATCTCTTACATAATTTCTGTTTTGTTTTATCGTCTAATAAACTTATTCTTTAAAGTTAGGAGTCGGACTTATAATCATTACATTTATAACAAATGTCTATTTTAATATAATTAAAAACTTCAATTATCTCAAATGCTATAAGCTGCAAAAATTAAATTTTCGAACATTATTTAGAATTAAAAAAGTATACGATTCTCCTTACCTTTACCATTTATCAACTATTTTTTGCCTCATAATTTGTTCAATATTTTTACGATCAGCGAAAGAATTAAAAGTCACGAAAGATTATTTATATTCATTTCAAGTAAAGCTATATAAGATAAATTTTTGCTTTCAAATTTGTGACCATTAACAAGTAATAGATAAAGTTAAAAATTTGAAAAGCAATGTGCTTTGCGATATATGAAACGGTGCTTTTATTTTCCACTTTGAATATTTTTTCTTTTTCTTTTATTTTGTTAAAAATTTTATTCTCTAGTTTGAGTTCACATTTTTCTTCTTAAAAATTATTAAAAAAAGTAATTTGTTGTCTTTTTCCGGTAATAAATAGCTTTAAAAAATAAATGTAAAAAATTGTTAAAAAAGTGTAAAAAAATCAAATTAATTTTATATTTATTTGCTTCGTTAAAACTTATAGATAACTGAAATAATGAATTGCCTGAACATTAATTAACGAATCCTTTAATTTTAGAATAAATAAATTTCGTTAAATATATGTTACCTGATAAAACTCTAGTGATAGATAATAATCTCAGGAATTGAATATGGTTTTGAATTAAAAATGATAATCGTATTAAATTAAAATTTTTGAATGAAATTATTTTATATTATTAAATGCCAGAAAAGATATATTTGTTCCTTTTAATTTATTAATTAAAATCGTGAAATTTTTGAAGAATAGAATGAAGAGAAGTCGTTAGAAAATCAACCCATCCATTATATAGTTTCTTTTTTTTTAGTGTAAATAATTTTCAAAGATTTGTTTTTTATTTTTATTATATAATGCTCAAATAACCTTTTGAAAAAAATTTCTTTATTCAAAATTATTGCGTAAATATTACTAATTATTGTTATAATAACTGAAGCAACCGTTGTCTGCATCATGAGAATGAGTGAAAGAAATATCAATCATTGAATACAAATCTCTAATCTCTTATGAAATGATTCATTAACAGAAAACTATTTTTATGATATATTTTAAATTATAACTGAAGTACTTTAAATAATTTTTCTAAAAAAGGTATATCATTTAATCGTTTTCAAATTATTTAAAAGTTGGATTTTTTTGAGATTTTAAAATTTTCACAGATATTTTCTGAATTCTGAATTATTAATTATAAGATTATTTTATGCATGAAAATGACGGTAAACATACGGATAGACAGAATTTTATTTTCCTCTGAATCTTCAGACTTGAACATTTTTTTTAAAAACTAGTGAAAATGATTATGCGTTTCCTGGATGTTATTTTTTGAGTAACTTCTAATGCACATATTTACAACAGATTTAATAACTACATATTCGAAATGCATGTATTTGCTACAAAAACCTCTGCTGAATAAATTGCAAGTGATTTAATAAAATCCGAAAAATAGAAAGTCCTTAATTCTTTTCGTATTACACTTTACAGATTCACATTTTAGGGAATTTATAACAAACATTCGAAATTCATGAAAAGAAGTATTTAAAATTCTAACAAAATAAATATTATAATAACGGGGCCTTTTTATTAAAAAAATATTAATGACTGAGCAATTTTAAATTATGCTATCGTTAAAAGGTCTAAGTATATATTGTTGCAAATTGCTAAAATAAAAAAGGCAAATAAAATACTTAGATAGTAAATAAATATATTAAAGTATTAAATAGGTCAGAATGTTTTTATATTATTTTTGCTAATTTATTTTTAAAAAATTTCTTCAACAATAACCAATTACTATCTATAAAACAGAAACATTTATTTAAAAATAATTGCTTGAACAAAAAAAATATTTTTCGAAGGAAAATAAATGTTTCAAAATTTCATATCAGCAAACGTTTAATTCTTTATTTCATGCATAAAATGATAAACATTTTTTGTGATAATTGAAATTATGGATTTTACGGCTTCATTTAAAACATTTGCTTAATAAAAGCAGGACTTAGGCATATATTGGACATAAACATTTTTCACAAATTTTTCACCATTTTGTTACATTTGCAAATATATAACTTTAATCTAAATGAATAAAAAATATTACAAATAAGATCTGCTTTAAAAATAAACTTTTTTAACTTAAAACTTCATGACTTAAACGAAAATAATTGTTTTTGATTACAAAAAATGTTTAATAACATGAAAAAAAAATCAGATATGGAAAAAAAAAATTGAAAGTTTTTTTATGAAAATTGTATTTGGTATAATAAAAATCTTCAGTTTGATATTTTTAATATGAAATTAGATCATCAAATACACTTGTAATATTAAACTTAGAAACTGTAAAATTTTATTTGAATAATAATCATTCATTTCAGTGCTTGTAATTTTGCTATTTCTGTAAGATAAAAAATTCAGTTGCTTAACTTATAAAAGTATGAATAAAAAGTTCAGAGTAAAACAGAGTTTATTTAATTATTACTGAAAGTCTGTTAATAATTCTTATAAAATATACTACATGCATTTTTGAGAAATAAATGAATATTTAAATCGGAAACGAATATCAGTTAGCTTTTTCAATGAAACGAAAATATTTTATTTAAATGTATTAGGACAAACTTAAAGTATCTTTTATAAGTGCCAAACGATATTCTTATATTCTTTAAAAAATATTTCTTCTTTTCTTAATAATAAAACTTGTAAAATTACTGCATAAGTGATACCTTTTATATGGAATCTCTTATGCAATAATTTTAAGTCTGAATTTAGTTAAAATGATATGTAAAAATGTACTAGTAAAATCTTTTGTTGAATCTAAATTTGCAGGTATTAAATATTGATATTCTTCAAATATCATAATCAATCAATTCTGAGTTTTTCATTTCACGATTTTAATTTATTTTCTACTCCCATTACCAAATCAAATCTTTTTTACCATTCTTCTGCTTTTTTTTTAATCCTATTATAGCTCCATTTGTTTTTCAAAGCCTTAAAATTCAGTTCTTTAGGAAAACTATATGAAAGAAACATTTCTCTCTTTTCCTGAGTAAATGGTCATTTCCTTTTTTTAGCTTACAGAAAGCATGAATTATTCATAGAGAAAAAAAATGGATCGTATGGACTGTCTGAACAAGAGAATAGGATTCAAGCTGGCATCAAGGGGATATTTATCTGATGGATACGGAGACATTTTTGACCAGACTTTAATTGATTAAGATGTCTTTTCATATCATTTTATAAAATTCTATTGAAACGAATGATTTCGAAGGCAATTTTCAAAGGAATAGACCATTATTTCGGAAGCACCCAGGTTAAATAATTGATGAAGACAGATTTTTTAAAACTATTAATGTAAGATGCTATGTGATGAATATGAAATGAAATGGCATTCCTTTGATTATGAATTTAAGCAAGAAATTAAATTTTTTAAAGAGTGGTATTTTTATATCCTTAGGAAATTAAAAGTCAAATTAGTTGTAACAAATAAAGAGCTAGTTGGAATTACTGAGCTGAAAATTTACCTTTACTTAAATAGTACTGAGTTCAATTGAATCACAGAAATTCACTTTCTCCTAACCAATGAGATCAATTTCAATAAATATTTCAAAATGTGAAAAATCTTAGGTACATTTTCGTGCATGCTATATGAAGCGCAAAGCTTCTGATTCTTGAATAGAAATAGATTTAAAAGCTATTAGAAATTATAAATTCGAAGTTCTTTCATATTGTATTTAGTGTTTCTTTATAATTTTTTTTAAAATATGTTCTTTCTTAGCATTGTATTACCAAAATAGCGACAATAGTCGGCTTCGTCTTTTCTCTAATTAAAAGTCAAAGATTTATCGTCGAATCGATAACGAATGATGATCAAATAGAGTCAATATTTATTTTGAATTATTGAAGATTATTAATAGCTTTGAATATATCGAATCCTTACATTTGCAAACAACTTAAATTTCACAGACATATGAAAAGAGGCCCAAGCACAATGTAACACTGAACCTGATTTCAGAAATGATTGAACAATATCTCATATTTGTAAGGATCTTGAAGGAAATAAGGATTTTTTAAACATATAAAATTATCTAAATGCACTTACTATTACACCCGAAGCAGAAAAAATTCTAGATATGGGGTTCTAGATTCTAGTTCTAAAAAATTCTAGATTCTAATTCAGTGACTTCAGGATTCCTCGCCAAATATAGTGTTATGAGGTCAAGATACCTCCTCTGAAATAAGGAGACGAATGAATTATTGAAAGAGTTATACAGACAGCAGTCATGGTCATTAAGAGACATCCATGAATTAACACTTCTGTGCTGTGAGGGCGACAACCATTCGACAATGTCGAATATTTATGTATGTCCTAGTGTGTGATTACCTACTGTTTTCAAGAGTGAAAACTCTCTTTCAAACCCATTTACTTGTCTTAATTCTGATCTAATTGTAAAGAAATATTCTACAGATGATTAAGGATGGTTACAGATGGCTTCATTGTTAAGAAATATTCTACAGAAAAACGAAGTTCAGTTTTGTGTAAAAAGCACTAACTATGCAAGAAAAAATGTCTGACAATTTCAAAGTCATTCAAAGTTCATCAGAAAATCAATAGTGATAACTCTTGACAGTTATTGTGAAACTTGATTTTACCATGTCTTTTATGATAATTTCCATCCAAACAATATAAGTGATATGTTAGTCAGTAGAAGGAAATATTAGAATTTCCCTGTGACATCGTAATTTCCCAATATCAGTAGCGTTAATATTTAAATTCCAATATTATTTTCGATAAAGCATACGTTGTTATATGGAATGAATACACAGCAAGCCTACAATCAACTTTTATCGATGGACCAAATAACTAAAACAACATAAATTTGCACACTACCAAATAAACATTGCTTAACTTTTTAGTTAAACAATGAGTTAGAAATTTCAATATATTACATTTCATTAAAAATTACTTAGAAATTACATTAAAATCATTTTATTAAATTAATAACATTTATACCACTTTTGTTGCTTAGAATTTTATTTAAGAATCGCATCTATAGGTTTTGAAACAGTTATTTATTTTTGTCTGATAATGAGTAACGACAATTATATACAAACTTATTTTTATTGAAAAAGAAATTTACAGAATAATACGTATTTGAGATAAAAAATAATTTAATTACAATACATTTTTCAATGTATTAAAACAAATATTATTGACAAAGGTACACAAAAAATATTTTTCTTATAAAGATGAGCAAGAATATAAAAAGTGTACAACAAAAGCATAAAATGTTGATTAAAATAATTCCCAATCCACATTAAAATTTAATTATTATATATGACGGTTTCATTATTTCAGAATTACTTTTGATTATATTCTAGATAAGACATATGTATCATTATCAAGATATTAGTGTTTATAATTTAACAAGTGAGAATACAGATTTAATTATTATTCAAATTTACTTTAAATCAGTCATCAGTTATTTGATGAGAAGATATATTTTACTGACGTTAGGAGTATGTATATAAAAGAACATTTTTTTTTCTAAATAGTTAAAGAAGCAAAAATAATGTTACTTCTTTGTATTTGTTAAAAATGCTGTAAATCTGTAAACTGTCTTTAAGTCAATTACAGTACATCGTAAACAATAACAACAACCAAAAAGCAATCTTGTTGCAAGAACTGTTTCTAGAGATATTAAGAAAGCATATTTAAAATTATTTTTAGTGCAAGTTGTTGCTTCAACTTATTCATATAAGACATTCGATTTTCATTTTTTTTTCGTAAATCTCAAAGCTGCCTAGCCGAATAAAATTTTATATACAGACTTTTCTCACAATTATAACTTTCAATGGAACTCCCAGTGAAATCCATGTACGGGAAATATGTATGTCTTCCAACCATATGCGTAGAAAATAATTTAAAAACACAACGAAACGGATTGATGGAACTTAACACATGCATTAATCATTAATACTGTAAATTTGTTTCTCATTTCTGAAAACAGTAATTTAAAAGCCTAAAAATTTAAATAAATAAAATTTGATATGGCACTTTTGTCTTGTAGCTACAGATCAGTGTTGAATTTAGGAAACTGCTATAAGACAACAACTATCATTCTGCCACAAAATACAAGCACACACCATTAGACAGTATTAGAAAACAAGAAAGTCTTATGGGACAATAATCTGACTGGTTTCGCCTCGTCTCTGAATTATTTAAGCTGAATTTTACATAAGTTTAATATGATTGTGTCAAAAAATAATATTTAAATAGGTGCAAAAACTTCATCAGTCTAATAAATTATGTATAAATAGTGAAAATGTCTTCACGTATGTAAAAGTCAAAAGCATAGTCCTTTTAATGTTTCTATGATTGCGGAATAACTTACTTTTAAATATTTAAATGAAACATTCGCTTTAGTACAATTTTTGTATTTTATTAGTTCCATTCTACATATTAATAAAATATGTAAATATTTAAATAATTCTCTTGAAAATCCATTTTGTTCAAGTTGAGAAAATGTTAAAAATATTTATGTGGATGCTTTATTAAAATAGAAATAAAATCTTCTTAAATCAAGACTTGAAAATGTTATTATCAAATCATAATCTGCTCTTAGAAACACCATCGATTTTTCGGGACTAAACTTGCTTATCTTTCTAAATTATGAAATAATTTTGCTGGTTTAAAATCTAACTGAATTAATTAATTATAATAAGATTGTATTCACATAGAACAAATAATTTTTCCCCTCATCATTTAGAATTCCAATTACACTTTTATATTTCATAACTAATATATTCTGCGTCTGTTTAATAAATATTTAACAGCTAAATTTAAAACTGATTTATCTGAAGTATAAAATCTCAGTAATGTAGCTACTTAGTATTCGTACATTGAACAATTCTACAGATTCTGCACCTTCTGCATCTCTCAACTTTACGGAGCTTTTTTCTATCGCTAAAAACATGAATAAAATTTATTAGTGTGTTCCACCAGTGCACCACTGGTATCAAAGTGATCATCCGGGATCTCTGGCTCTTGTTTGCAGCCGACAAGATCAAACCACCCTCACTCGCTTCCTCAGTGGTCATATTAGATCATTAAAATATTCTGGTGGCCCCAAGTGCTTTGATGTTTACACCATTTGCTCTAAGGTGTAGGCTTCACCTGAACACATCCTTGCTTGCCTAGGGCTTACCAGACGGGATATGACAAACAGACCACTGATGCTTTTGAACTTTTTTAGGGTGCACAATATCATAGACCTGATCTAGCCCTGCTGATTTTGGGGATAGGCAACAACAACAACAACAGATTCTGCAGATGAACAGTTCTGCAGACAAAAGATATTATATGCGACATAGAAAACTTACTTGTTTCCCATAAGACTTATTTAATGTTTAAGCTTAAATCTACATCTAATTCAAAAACATTTTACGGATTCATTTAGAATTTTAAACCTTAAAATAAACAGCAATAATACATATACATCTTCCCAAGATATTTATCTTTCTCAAAGTTGTTATAATGTAGTAAAAAATTAAATAACGAGAACAACTCCTAATGTTTACTTTTATTTGAATTTTATCAAATGTTTCAGAAAAATATTTTTATAAAAAAATTACTCAATTAAGAAACATTAATTTCATTTATTTTAAAACCTGTAGTATAAAGAGATATTAGAATGAAAACATGTTCCTGCAATTAGATGGATCAACTCTATCGATACGGAAAGGCCCCAAGCACTTGATCAACGAAACTACAACTGACGTTCGAGACCTGGATATCAGTGCTAAATTTCCTTTCCCTTTAGTTAAGTGTGATTGATTGAACACTCGTGACTCATGCTTTGTTTGTTAAAGACACTCACCGAGATAAGTGCAGGGATGTTGGAAACTTTCTGAGAACTCTCGTACTCTCTTAAATGTTCAAATATAAATTTGTAGTTAATTTCTCCCTTGTAAATCAACTCATTAAAATATGGATTGTTATTGCAGTTTTTGAGGGGGGAGTGTACTTTTTTCATTGTTGAATGATAAAATCATATTTTTCAGTATTTTGAAGTACCTGAATTTGAATGATCTTAGGAATTAAAGGGTTGAAAAACTACCCATTACTGGGAAGGTGAAAGTTTAGGGCTTAACAGGGGAAGTGCGGTCTACATGACCGCATTTCATTTACTCTCAAATTAAATTTTCTAATAAATGTATTAGTATGAAAAATTGCCAATATATTTTGCAGATATTTTTCTTGATATATAGATATGTTTTAGAATTTTTTCAAAATATATTGTCATTGAAAAAAATGAATGCGTTGGAACATACATTTCCTTCTCAAATTACATGTTACAATAAATAATATTCTTAAAAAAGCATATCACTTTTTACTTTTTAAATCATATTTATTTTTACAGTATATGAAAGTATATAGAAGACAATATAATGTAAAATTCAACAATTATATATAAAAAAATGACAATGGGTAAAATTGGCCCTTCTTTTATCGGCTTGTGTAATTTTCATAGCACGGTTTTCTAGGGTATTTTAAACATACAGGTTTAGAACTAGTATAAAAATCAACCTATAAATTCTGTATATATATCTCTTAGTATATAAATATATTTTATAAATTTTTCAAAATACATTATCACTAAAAAAATGGATTATGTTTGAACATACATATCAAAATCTGTTCAATGCGAACTTTCATCGAAAAACTCTTCTGTACAATTATCCTTATCACTAAATCACATTTTGCTTCATTTAAAAGTGTCTGGAGCACTGCTTCATAATAGGATCAGTTAACTGGATGATATTTCGGGCCTCAAGTTTTAGCGCCATCTGCTAAGCCTTGTTTATCACTGAGATACTAATAGGGAGATGCGGTCTTAGAGACCGCGCTCGAAGAAATAACTGAATTATTTTAAAAAGCATCCGCTGAAATCGGTTGAAAAAGTGCACGTGTATTGAAGGTCACAAAACAGGATGTTACAGGGTGAATCCATTCAATTGAGCTAAAAATAGAATAGGGACGACAGAAAATCCATCGCTAGCGGTCTCACAGACCGCACGTCCCCAGTTAAGGGTTAACATATTGTAATGCATATGTTTGAAAAACTGCAAGAGCAGACAATTTTCATCTAAATTCAAAAACTTCATGCCTTTAAGGGCTAATGATTGATCTGGTAATTTATTTTTACAAATGTAGGCCTTATTAAGTTAAATGAGATTGTTTTCCTAAATCAGCTTCTCCCGAATTTTTTCTACTCTTGGGACACTTTCTTAATTGAAACTTGCTCACAGCACGTCATGTGAGATTCTAACAAATAATATTTTTCAAAATATTCAATAATATTTTAATAGGTTATATAAAAATAAATAATGCATATTTTAGGTGGCATTAATATGTATTGAAGAAACTTTAATAAAAATAATAACTTAGTTTCAATGAGTATTTCAATAATTATTTATTTTTTCAAATCATATAATTAAATTGGGCATAGATCATTTCCATGCCCATGCTCATTTGCGAGCTATAGTTCAATTGCCGGATAATATTTACAACACCAAAGAAGTTTCTACAAATAAGAAGTAAGGAAGGGAATTCAAATTTCAGAATAAAACTATATCATATCCCCCAGTAAGTTAGTGTCGACATTTCAATGCATTACGCAGTATACTTTAGGATCCAATACTTACATGGATATATCTTTATGAACTAATTATTGCACTAATTATTGAAAAAAATAACACATCACAATACTTTTTTAAAAAGTAACTCGACAAAACATATTGTCTATCAGGATTGAACATATTAAGTGCCAATGACGACCAACCAAAATAAGAAAGTTGAACCGCTATGAAATAATTTCTGAATCAGAAAAAAGAAACTTCATAATGAATTCTAATAACTGGTATGCCACTCGAAAGAGAAACCTCATTAAAGAAAAATTGGTGGTCAGGGTTTTTATTTGCTAACAGCCGCAAAATGATTTTCTTTCAATAAATTCATTAAAAACTATATACAAGTTTGAATCTTTTCGCTCGATATATTAAATGAGGAAAGTTTTACATGAATTCATGTTCACGTAATTAGAATATGAATAATACTATAAATAATTTGATGAAAACTTTATAATATTGTTAAAAGTCATTAATCTTAGTCTTAGTTTTAAAATCATATAAATCGAAAAATGGAAATTCTCCAAGAGACGCTAGTAACTTTTTAAATGCCCACCATTTAGATATTTAAAAGGTCTTCTAGGAAAGCTCCAAGTGCACTGTCATAAAAATTTGGACTTATAAGTATTTGAAATAAAGTTGACGATATTAAACAAATGATACTGCTAATCTTAAACTAAATAAGAATGGCATTTTTTATCTTTATATTGGACGGTTGAAAATTAAAATCTCGGCCAAGAAATATAACAACCGTTAACATATTACTAGTATGGTTCAAAAGCGAGTTGTCTTCATTATTTTTTCACTATATATAAAGATATTATGACATATTCTAGCAGCAATACGTGAATTTTCGTAAAAAAAAAAATTCGTAAAATACTTCTACAAAAAGTCCGCAGAACTCTTTAATTAATATTTTTAAATATTATTCAATTATAAGTATTAATTTAGGTAAGTAAAGTTTTTCATTTCAGATATGATTAACGTTGCTAGACATATAAAAGTACATTTTTAAGCAAAATTACTAACAAAACATTTTGCATAAAAAAGTTTTTTTTCTCTTAAAAAAAATAATTATTATTATCTCTAAAAAATCCATTCTTTCACTCACTGAAGCGTTGTGAAATGGCTTCCGCGGTATTTCCTAAATATACTATACAAGTTAAGCTTCCAATTTTTATAGCTTTAGGTAATACAAGCCAGCTGCGTCGTAATCTGAAGTCGAAAAAAAATGAAAATTCACTAAAGCACACGGAGTAAATTGTGACCAGCTGACGTCTAATATCTTCTCAATGAACACTGTGCTATTTTTCAATGTCTTTTAAAGTAAATTACTCGTTCTCTCCTTCACGTTCTGTTTTATTATTATTTTTTTTCCAACTTAACATTTTAAAAGAGTAGAATTTTTATATAAACAGGCGAAAGATTATTTGCTTTCTTTGATTTAAAAGACTTTGAGGCATATTGCTCTCACATTTCATAAATTAATTATATATGTTGGGTAAATATCGAAAATGGTAAAAATTAAAATTAGTAAAAATGATTAAAAAAGGACTAGAAAACTGATCGTTCATTATTATTAAATAAGATGCCACTTTATTCAATTTATTTGTTCTAACGCTATCGATGGCGATATTTTTGAATTTCAGATATTTAAAAACTTTAACTTTGGTAGGATTAATATACATGTTTGATAAAGTTTATTACTTTTGTATTTAACTTTTATTATAAAATATTGAAAAATATTTCTAAAAACCAAATGTTAAATATTAAACACATGTTAATACATTTTTAAAAATTAAATTAATATTTAGAAGAACTAAATACTTTAATAACAATTCCACTGATATTCTAAGAAAATTATAACTTCAAATTTCTGCAAAAATCTAATTTTTAATTATCAATATTGGAAGTGCATTTAAGGATTTATTCTAATGCATTTTATGTCTGCGCTCATGAATCCTGTATCCTTTGTCTGGTTATTTATTATCAATATATATTACTCTTATATGAACAGTTTAATTTTAACCACAACAATCACAGTAAATACTCTAAATAAAAAAAATCAATATTTACATTTGGCTTCTTATCTAGAATTGATTAATCTTTTTCTAGAAAACTAAATGGTATTGAATTATAATTTAAAATTTCTGCATAAATTTTTGAAGATTTTTCTTTTACTTACAAACTTAGTAATACGTACATTTAAAGGTTTATTCTGATATCTATACATTCTGATGATATTGATGAATTCTGATGAATCTGTAGTTTTTTTATTCTTATTCACAATGCACAATGTGTCTTTGAAAGTGAAAATGCAAAATGATGTCCTTATCTGTAATGCGCAATACACGCCCATTACATAGTGCATATGTTATTCTTACTCATAATACATAATATGCTGTAGAAAAAAATCTGAAAAATAATTCTTATCATAAAAAAAACTGTTAAATAACCCATACAATCCATGTGTTACTAGCGCTTCAGTTACAAATACACAATAGATTTTTAAAGAATGACAAAAAGTGACTACTTTAAAAATCTAATATTTTACATTTTTTTAACCATAGTCTCATAGATGATTTAACTTATTAAGGAAAATTTATATATCATTACGAATTTTTGGTGAAAAAAATTTTAACTATGAAGGGTTAGTTCGATATTTGTTTATATATATTTACTTTCTTAATTGCATTTACTTTTTTACTTACATTTAGTGTGTTCGTATTCCAGTTCAGTTGCATATATGTAAATTACTAAAATAATTATGAATTGGATTGTTAATAGCCTTGAGATTAAAGCCCATTGGAATAATATTTAGATGCTATTGTCTGGTTCATTTGATTATCAAATTAATATATATGTTACGTCCAATGGGATTATTCGGTAATTATTAACTAGTCATCTTTGGCGACCAGCTGAATTGTCAAGTATATTGTTTATATTATTACTAATGAAATCTCAAATGTATAACATAAAGTTCATGACTTTCTCAAAAAAATATATTACAAGATTAAAGTTTGACAAACGTCAAGTTGCAAAAATAAGTAATATCACATCAAACGTAAAAGAGAACATCAGTCATGTTATTTTAACAATATTGCACATATTTTCTTGAAATCTCTTGTTAATTTATTGTTTAATGAAAATGTATAAACGTGACAGTTTAATAAAAACGTGACAGTTTAATAAAAACGTCAGGATAACCTATCTTTTAAGTATTGTTTCTTCAAAGTATTGTGACTTCACTTTCTTATTTCTCTCTAATGTACACTGGCGACCAACTATTTTGCAAGAGATATTAACCATATATAATTTCACTTAAATCGTTTAAAAAAATTCAGCTTTTTATCAATTTATAGATATGATAACCATGTTATTTTAATTCCCTTACATTCTGTTCATTATTTTTATGAACATTTCTAATGAAGACCGTTTCATGACGTTGTAATTCTTTTAAGAACTAAATAAACTACTCTTTTATCTTCTAAATTTTATGTCTTTACATTTTCACTTTCTTATTCATCTTGTAAACTATTCACATAATAAACATAATAACAATGTGATCTATTGTTAAAAAATAGAGAAAAAATATTTTTGAAATATTGTCAACATTTAATAAAACACAGCATAGCAATTAAATTAGTATTATTAAGTAGGTAATGTTTTAAATTTAGAAACGGTGTAAAATTTATTTATTTGTGCAGAAATAATTTCGGAATTTAAGATGGAGAAATTTCGAAATTTCGCTTTATTTTTAATTAGTTACAATTCTAACAAAAAATTTAAGAAATAGCTTGAATTGTACATTTTCTCGCTTCACTGTGCAAATGCACCTCTCGGTTAATGAATTCAGTACCTTTAGTTCAAACTGTCAAGACAGACATTAATTATTACTAGAGATTTAAATTACACAGACATTAAATATAATAGATTGCAGTTTTACTTACCTTTCAACAATAAAAGAAAATCATGCGATGAAGAATTTTTCTGAACAGACAAAAAACGTTGTGTTCAACAATGAAATTTATTGTTAAAAATTATGTTAAAAAAGAAATATTTAAGAATAGTCAAAAATTAGGAAAAAAATGTGTACAATAATTAAATTGATATCATTATCATTGATATCATTAACTATTTTCAATCTTAAATAATATAAACATCAGCTTAGTGCAACAATAATTTCGACAATTATCGCCAAAAAAAAAACTTTAAAATGTCGCTTAATTTTTCATTAACTAAAATTCTAATTAAAATTTCAAAACAATTATTACTACATTTCAAAATAGATCTCAGCCAAATTTTGTAATTCTGAGTCAAACCATCTCTTCTGAAGAGCACCAAAACATAGATACATACATTACGCAAATAAACACTTATACATTCAACTTTATTATTAGTAAAGATAGGTAGAAAATCGAGATTGGTACTTATTATTGTCAAATAATGATATAAATTGCAACTGATGCTTAAAATATGTTTACTACTGAGACATTTTAGTCCTCACAACAAAAGAAAGAAACTGATGTATTTAAATGACTTGGATTCTGTCACGAGACATTAGTTCCTATCTCCACAATTGCATAGTCGCATTTTTTTAAACTGATTTTAGCATCAAAATTAATTCATTCTTGTAAATTTATTTGAGCTACTTTTTTATCCTGTTCCTATCATTAATCTTTTCATATAGAATCATATACTTACACAAAAAGATTTTCATCAATACTGACGACAAGCGTATTTTATTTTTCATACTTGTGTCTTATCAATGCAATGAGAGGTTTCGGCGAAGTTATATCACTTGAAACACGATAAATTGCATGTGGCGAAACATTTTTAATATTTACTTGAAGCGCAGGGTCAAAAAAATATATTCATTAATTCTTCATGCATCAATAATTTAATCAAACATGAAATGCAAAACGGGAGTAAAAAATTTCCGCAAATATGGAACTTTCATGTACAGTTTTACATTATTGTTAAAAAATGAAAAAATTTTTATGGAAAATAATTTTTTTTTCTGATTGGCATGGTATAATTGTTTAATTTGAAGATTACTTTATTACAAACGATGAATTGAATATTTCAAGGTATAAATAAAGTTTTTTTTAAAATCATCATTTAATTTTTATGAACCAATCAAACAATCGGCACGATATCTCGCTGAGTACTAATCATCTTTATTTGTTTGCACAACGAACTATTTTAACTCCTCAAAATCTATTTTTGCAGCAACTAAATGAAACACATGGAATCTGATACAACTGTGCTTCTTCTGATGCCTTCTTTCAGAAGACGTATGATATTACATGTTTCAGTGAATAAATATTTGACCTCCTTTAACTGTTTACCTAGATTTCATACTAACTCTATCGTGCACTATATATTGCAATTGCTTTAAATTTCAGTTACTCTGATCACCTTAAAATGAATTTTGTTCAAGCTTTTGTACAATATTTTTTATGATGTTCCTATTGTTTTTTAGAAATTTTAAGTGCTTTTCATCAATTTATCATTTTTATCCTGAAGGGATTGCTTATAGTCTCAATTATATTGAGCGAAAAAATAATTACACTATTAAAAAAGTAAAGCCAATTTCAAAGCCAAAATAAATTAAACTGATTGATAAATTATAATTAGATATTTTCTACTTTTTAAACATGAGAACTCTTACAGGTAGCATACTGTATGTAAATTGCATTATGAGGCATGCATGATTGCAAATTATATAGACCCTCTACAGCATAAATAACTGGATCTAAAAAATCCAAATAGTTACTTAATGGAAAGTAAGTGATATATGAAGGATATTCTATATGAAGGATATCTCTATATGAAGGATATTCAGAAACTTTAATTATTTAATCTCCTAATTAAAAATGGGTTTTAACTAAATTGGTTTTTTAAAATTTTACTCGATCACTTTGGAGTATATTATTGTATAAAACACTTTTTTTACTATTTTTTTTAAAAATTAAATACTTGCTTTTATGTAATCAGTTTTATTTACTTATTTTTTTTCCTTTAATGTTAATGGTTTTTTTTAAATATATTTTACAATATTTAAAATAGTTTTATTATATATTACATATAATTTTATTGTTTTAGTACGAAATTTATACACATGCGTGTTCCCCAATATTAAAAACATTTTTCACTGCGCCCGCTATAGTTACAAAGAATTTTAAATTAAATTAAAGAGCGTGATAACGTTAAACATGAACCTAGAAATGGATGAGGCTACTATGCTATCGATAAGAAAACTAAAGCTCCGTGAATATATTTCTTTTTTGTAACCGGATTATTTCAAAATCAAAATTTGAAATTCAAGACAGGGACAAATTTAAAGATTTGCTTTCATTTTTTAAAAATAAAATTACATGTATAAATAAATTTCAAACTTTCGTTTCATGTCTCTAAATGTAAAGATTTTTTCTGACGCGGCTGTTGTGATGATAGGCACACCTTAATTTAGTGGAAGTATTTGCGCTTTAAATAAATATATTTAATATCTTATATATTTTAAGGAAATTTTATCTTTTAGTTAAAATTAAAACATTAATGAATATTTTTTCCTTAAAATATATTTAGAAAAAGCATCGTTTTATGCTGTTTCAAACAACTGAATCTAGAGCTTTCCTATTATTTATGTTCCTAGAATTAAAAGAAAAAGAAAAATATATTACTATAGCGAATGTGTTTTAGCCTATCTTGATTTATCTAGACTGAAAAAAATCTATTCTTTTCCATTTTAAAAAACAGTCTCAGTTTCTTTTATAATCCCAGTATTTTCCAACAACTTTTAAATGATATGGTATTTTGACAAGAAACAAAATCATTTGGCTTCTGCTGCACATTTTGACATGTAAGTAATTTTACAACATGTCAAAGAACCAAAATAAAAATATTTTTAAAATCATGGAGCACAAAATAATCCCAAAAGAGTTTCTCATGCCCTTTCAAAGCAGCCAGCGGAGGGTGGTGGTTCAATAATCAAGCTACACAACAATAAATCAGTCACTAATATTAACGTAAAATGACAGTTTGGCTATATTACGACCTTCATATGTTCTGATGCAGCTCATGTATTCACTACAAATGAAGGGATACTCAAGGAGGCAAATGAACAGCCCTATTCCACTGTTGTAACAACCGGGGAAGAGAGAACCTGCTTACTAATGCGGAAATTTTTAATCCCTATATTTGAGGTGCTTCTGAATGAAATTCTAGTGCGTAAAATTAGAATTATGTAATAAATGTACATAATGATAAAAAAAATTAAGAGAAACTCGAAGACTCACATCTTTACATCCTTTAGGATTACAGTAAAAGTTGTTTACAAAAAAAGACACTTAAATTCATATTTATTACTTATCTTATAATTAAAAGTAATGAAATGCAGCTAATTTTTTCCCAATGCAATAGTACTAGAATCGTATTTCTGCATTTTGAAAACTGCGTTAATTGATCAAGTTCAACCTAAATATATAAAGAACCAAGCTATCAAACTATTTAAACTATGTAGGAAATATTTCGCAATATTAAAATAGAGAAAATTGATAAAAGGAATATAGTCCCTTAATGAAAATTTCTACTAATACTCTTTTAAATTCTGAATTTTTTTTCAAAGAAAGTTCTTCAGAATACAAACATACTACTGCGAATAGTTTAAATTTCCTCTATAACATTACTTGAAAATTTTGCTTTCATCTATATTTCAATATTTCACTACTATTATATATAACATCACATTGTTCATCGAAAAGAAATATAACAATAAGTATTTTAAAAATTCTAATGTTTAAAAATGATTTGAAAACTATGCCATTAAACGTATACTAAAGTTTCGAATATAAGATCGTTTGTAAGATTTACAATCGTTTGTTATACCTACATAATTGTGGGTTCTTTTTTTTGTCAAAATAGAGCTTTTACAACTATTTTTAGGAATTATTTAGAATTTTGTTTAAAAGAAATCCATTTTTAATGTTTAGAAGAAAAAGGAAGCTTTTAGTATTATGAATGAAAATAAGTACATTTTAACATTTTTATATTACTTATTTATTTTATTTTTATAAATATATTTTATAAAAAAATCGAATATATTTCAATTATAGAAATATATTTTCCTATATTTAATAGCACATAAAACTGAATTATTTATAAATCTATAATATTCATGTGATATCTAACTGCTAGTTATTTATTATTTTGTGCATTTTTCTTTTGAAATTTTTGACAAATCTTTTACAGAAACTGAAACAAATATTAAGGAATTTTGTCTGGATCTTGTTCAACTAATTTCATACTTTTCAATAAGAGGTATTTAAAAGATATTTTAAGATTCCCATAGTCCTGAAAATGCTGATTCAATCATTTTATATCCTATAAAATTTTTTCTTAATCTTTCATCTTTTTCTATTTTTATGTATTTTTCTTCATTCTTTCTAAATTGCGATCTCTTTATTAGAATCTTAATTCATATCATCGCTTCGTGAGTTTATAATTAGAGAGCACCGATGATTTTCTTAACAAATTTAAACGATGTATGAAGATAAGTAAAAGTTTATGGTTATGGGATAATTAATTACTTTTCTTACTTTGGTCGTCTTTAAAATATTTAGATCAACATATTATAACTTTATTTTATTTAAAATAAAAAATATATATAAGTTTAGACATTCAAATCTTTATGAATGCTTCGTCACTGCCATTTAAAAATTTCTATAGTTAACAAAAAATAAGAAAATAGAGTTGGAACTGATATTAAAGGAAGTTTGAAGGAGAGCTTATCATCCTTTTTTTTAATCCGTAATTAAAACCTTTAGTCTTTAGAAAGGTAATAGTGAAGAGTTTTCAGTGTATGCCATTCTTGAAATACGAGTCCAATTTAGACGGGAATATTAATTTTCATTTATTCTTTGATATGCTTGCGTAGATTATTCAAGAACCTTACTAAAGAAATTATGTGATTAGTTCCAATTATAATATCAATAGTTTAAA
Organism: Argiope aurantia; assembly: GCA_026543865.1. Lineage (NCBI taxonomy): Eukaryota > Metazoa > Arthropoda > Arachnida > Araneae > Araneidae > Argiope > Argiope aurantia. Next base: position 725,493 of record JAPMOR010009325.1, on the reverse strand, counting down.
AACTGGTAATATGAAGAAGGGTCTCAAACAAAAATTAAATATCTTAAGTCGTTATACTCAGTTGCATAATACTTTTAAATAATGATTTCGAAAGATGCAAAAAAAATTATTATTATTAAAGTGGCAAAATAATATTTAAATAGTTTGATTAGAATATAATTCTCTTAAATATAAATGTTTTATTTATTCTAATGTTTAAATATAAATGTTTTATATACTCATATTTCTCAAAAAGATATGAACATACATGTGAAACTATAATTGCATTGATATTATTTTTTTAATACATAAACATTAAATATAACTTGAAACAATTAATAGAATTCTATTCCACCTTATATTAATAATTTTGAAATCATTGCTAGGTGACTAAATTTTTATATATTTTAATAAAAATGATCATAAAACTTAAAATCAGAAGCATTTCGTATACTATTGTGTTCAAAACGCATTTGGAATGCTTCATTTAAAATACATCCACAGTATATATCTTTGGAAAATAAATTTATTTTTAATAAGATAAGAATTTTCACTTGGTTGGTTTTCCAAAAGGCGAAATTTTAATGCTATTAAAATTTGTTTTCGAAATAAAATTTATAATACAGAAGCCTTTAAAATGTTTCAAGCAGCTTCTTAAAACGAATATTCATAAAAAATAACAGTATTTGTTGGCATTAAAAGTTTAAAGATGATAGAGAATCGTCTTAAATGATCCCTGCTCTGTTAAATAATTCCCTTACTCGTGCTTAAGATATCGATAGAGTCAAAGAATCGATGCTGGTGATCGTCATTTGAATATAAGAGATATTTTGAACAATTTCCTATATTATTTGTTTCATGTAAATTAATTTAAAAAATCGCTTATGTTATAAAATGTAGCTTCTCGAGTCGTTCTAAAAATTTAAATTTCTTTCAAAATACAACAAAAAATTAAAGACAATCGAGAGATATTTTCTCAAGGGGATACCATTTTTTAAAAAAAGTTTTTTTTTTATCGGTGATGAAATGTATGCGTATTTATTTAAATACAGAAACGGTTCTGTAATTCAGAATGACGTTGGAAAGGTGTGAAAGAAAAGACAATGTCAGACACTCAAAACTTTAAAAAAATGTTGGTTGTTTCCCCGTGTCCTGGTGTTGTCGATTATAAGTTGTTACAAATTGGTTAGATTCAATAAAGATTATTATTTGAATGTTTTGTGTCTTTTGCATAAAGCAACTGATCGGAAACTAGATGAAATAAGATTGAACTCCGGGATTTCGCACCACGATAATTTGTCTTCTAAGAGTACAATTATTATATGTGATGCTTTAATTATACATTCACGAGCTCCGTACTCACCTGATATAGCACTAAGTGATTTTTCTTGCTTCCGTGTTGTTGGAACTTCTTTTCCTGAGCAGTAATTAGAGTCCATTGATTCGATAAAAGAATAGTCATTTGAATTCTGAAGGTGCTTCACAAAAGCAAACTTAAATGACGCTTTGATTATTGGAGAAAAATGTTGGAAGAAGGGCATTGTAACCTGACGAGATTGTTTTGAAGTAGATGCAATAAATTTTAATCAATAAATTAATGTATTTTGCTTATACCACAATTTGGGATACTTTTTAATCATAATAATAATTTTTCAATCTTCAAAATTGTTTTGCTGTACAATGTTTTATGAATGCTCCGCTTTTATACAATATTGAAATTTACATTATATTAATTATGTATTATTACAAGAGCGCATTGCATCTCTTTTCAATTTGACACTTTCAAAGATTTCCGAGATTATAAATTCCCATTAATAATTGAGGAAATATCTGTTAACTGAACATAAATACATATGAATTAAATATTATAACATGAAAATATATATTTTCTAATTTCCCATTAGCTCTAAAAGTCCAGTATTTATTCATTAAAAATAAAATTCTTACTTTTGTAAGAAATGCACGGAAAAAATAGAAAGAAGCAATATATTGAAATATATGGAAAGAAACGAAAAAGATTTTTACTTAATTTATTCATTAAAAAGGGGGGTATTTTAAAATATATTATTAATTCCATTTTATCGCATAATATTTGCATAAAATTTATTTGAATGATTTTTCCTTAATTTTTTTCTGTTTTTCTTGAAATTGCAGGTGGGTATAAATATGTAATAGAGCTATGTATGATTTTTTGTATTTCTTACTAAAATATCACATGAATTAGTGAAACCCAATTGTGGTTTAAATTAAATTTGTGTTTAAATCAAATTAATTTAACATTTATGTTCTTTACATTTCAAATTGATTTCATTTTATTATTACTATGAATTGAATGAATATTCTCCATTTTAGTTCCTGTCTTTCCCATTTTTTACTTTTTATTACTAAAATTTTAAATTTTCTGATGTTTTTTAACATTATTCTGTATCTCTAATTATCCTAAAAACATTATTGTCTTAAAAAAACTTTACAAAATTCAGTTGTTCAAGAAAATTCTATCATAGAATCTTTCTGTCTTCATCTGTCTAAGTAAATACTCATTGCTTTTCTGCACATATAAGACTCATGTATTATTCATTGAATTGAAAAATGGATGGTGTGGGTTCTCTGGACAAGAGAATAGGATTCAAGGTAGGATTAAGATTTGACTTATCTGAAAGATACGGGACCTTTATTACTCCAATTTGAACCGATTAAGACATATAAGAATCTGTTTAAGTCGATTTTTCGAAAGGTAGTTCTTCAATCAGATTAGAAACTTTGGAGTTGATACGGATTTTAGTTTAATGTGGGACAGGTGGATCAGGAATCCCTTCCAATAAGAAAATATTATCAGTAAGTCTATTTGGTCAGTTTCGTAGTGATAAAAGTTAATCATTTAGGCTTCATGTGCTTGATTTTAATAAATTACATGTTTATATAACAACGATTTTTTTAGCATGGTAGAAACGGATATTAAAATTTTCAAATAAATGCTAATTTTAAAATAAACAGATTTTTATTTTTCTCGGATGTTCTTTTTATTTCATTCCAATCTTATAAAAATTCGATTTATCGAAGTTATTGCTCTATAGCATATAACAGAGGCAAGAGATAAAAGTTCACTACTCTGTAACATTTTTTTAAGTAATCAATAGTCTTTAGTTATTTGTAATCGAGAACATTCTGTAGCAAAAGCATGCCTACACCTTCTATGATAAGATATCCAATGGAAATAAATTTTGTGATATCAGACACATTCCAATTACAATAATTTTAAGCCATGTGTATTACGTATTTTGAATTTAATTTAGTTTAGTTACATTTACGTCCCTTTTTAAAGCAACACTCGGACTGTTTTTGGATAAACCTCGTAATTTTGAACTGGAGTCAGATAACGTGGCGGACACCTGAGCTAGCAAAATTCCACATCAGGCCTCTGTCCTGCCTTATATGAAATAGCTTATTCGTTTGTTGGCTGCAAGTTCATAGTGTTACATGTTTATACTATTGATCTCAAAAATGATGGTGATAATGACATATTTTACTGACCTTATTTTCCCTTCTAGGATTGGAATCAGATACTCTTCCCAAATTATTTCAATGCATCTTTTGTTTCTGTCGGAAGCACACTCATTTGTGAATCCATTTTATAGGAAGGAAAGATAACTGCTTTGCTACGAAAGTGATTCTATGGAAGATAGTTTTTAAATCTGAAAAAAAAAATGATGTAGCTCAGACTGGGAAAGGTAGAGCAAAAATGTTAAAAGCTATGTCAAAAATATATGCATGCATGTCTTTCATAAAGTAGTGAGAATGCAGATAGTACCATTTGAATATGTATACGAATATTTTGCAGGAAGGAAAACCATTAATTACAAGACTATTTGAGAGTCTTTTTTTTTTCGTTCTCCGAAATAAGTAATAGTATTTTCATCTCCTAATAGAAGTTCAGTCATAAATTTAATTTCTTCATTTTCTGTATGCATGAGGCCCATAATTAAAATATAGAAATTATCTCATATTTGTTGCTGTATTTTGGTTTTGGCACTCTATCTGAAATATAAAAAGATGTTCGGTGTTAAATTTGAGCACTTGTATCGATAGATTATTTGGCAATATCATTTACAATATCATTGAAAAAAAAATTCATGAATGAATTTGCTATTCCTAATTAGGCACTCAAATTAAAAAAATGGTGGAATTTAAAAGTACGAGTGCCGCCATCCTGGCATAGGGGTAGCGCGCCTTCCCCGTAATCTGGGCGCCCTAGGTTCGAGTCCCAGTTCGGGCGTGTTGTTCTTCATCCGTTCTATCTGTGAGATGTGTGAATGTGCCCCCCTGTAAAAAGGGATTGTGGAAGCGAATGTGATGCGTGAGCAGCTAAGACGCATTCTTGGTCCTAGTTGGCGCTGCTTAAACAAGAGACGTTCCCTTGGCTTAAAATCGCTGACTTCGTCAGCGAGCTTGTACATGGAAAGTGCCATTATAAACAACAACAATAAATGGGAGTAACGAGTAATTACAATCATTAATTTGGAATAAAAAGAAGAAAGCGATACTTTCTTACATACTCCATACATAAGACATGTTATTCTCTTCAAAATATAAAAACTCGGAAATTACTTTAAAGTCTGAACGCCACAAATGCTCAGAATTTCGCTTTGTATTTCGTAATACAATGAAGAAAACCCAAAGTGCATTTTAAATATTTTTAGCCGAATAAAACTAAAGTTGGATAATGAACCACAATTTTAACATCAAGATAATATATTAATCACATATAGAAAAGACAAGGTAAGAAGAGGAGGTTAACAGGTAACCATTTTAATCAGCTCATTTTGTGAGAAAAATTACTTTTTTGTACATATTTTAAGATTGTGTATTTATTGCATTCTATTTAATTGAATATTTTTAATATATTCGTAATTATTTTTTATTAAAAATTATGCAAAAGTATAATCGGCCTCTGTTCAAGAGCAATACTCTGTATTGCCTCCATCTACTAAAAATTAGTCTTGTTTTATTCCTTGAAATTATGTGTGTCTAGTAGTGGGAAGCTCTATCTATAAAGAGACTCTACCTCATAGCATGAATACAAAATAAATATTTTTACATACGCAAATTCACATATTTGTGACAATGTAGAGACAAGTAAATTATCAGTCCTTTGACGGGTTTTATTAAAAATTATATCAACCAAATTTTGTCAATTTTATCGATTATTCAAAATTTTATTAAAGCATTTAAATTTTTAATTCAAAACATTCTGCTCTATATTTGATTTATCTGCTTTTTTATTTATAACATTTAAATGTATGTGGCAGAACAGACACAGATAGGCAATCCTTTGAGGAACTTGATTCAAAATTTCATACATATCAATATTCCAGATGCTAAATCAGTGTTCCACATTTTATTCATTTAGCTGTTTATGATTTTTAGATATTGTGTTCACTTGCATTTGGATAGCCAGACGCACGAACTTTCTCTCGATGATTTTATTAAAAATTTAGAAGAATTCTGCAAATTAGGTGAAAATCGTACGTCTACCTCATGGCGATTTAGAGTAGTAACTTTCATAGACAGACAGAAAAACATTGATATAATTGCAATAATATATTAATGTGAATTAAAACACGAAGATTCGTCGAAATTTCAAATTTGTTTACGAAGTTTTTATTTTCTCTTTATATATTTCGTATATGAGGTGAGGAAAAGAAAGTCAAAAAGTAGTTTTTGAAGAGATCTAGAAAAAAAAAAGAAACCTTTTTGCTGCAATTATCTCAAACAAATTCAACTATAGTGAGACAGGTACAATCCGTACTCTGGAAAATTATGTCGTTTGCAGGAAAAGAAGGAATTCGAGAATTTAACAAACTGTCCAAAAAGAGACTAATTGCCATGCTTGTTCTTTAATAAGCTTAACACATTTAAGAAATAAAGATTTATTAGGAGCAAATATCTTTAAAACGAGTGCTTTCGCCTGTCTTCTTTTGTTTAGTATAGTTAAGCTCTTTTCTGCTTTAGACATTTCAATTTTTTTGCGTTAATATATTTAAATATTGCGAATGAGAAACATTTTATATAAGTTCTTTTTACCATTGCTTAAACTGGCTGCTAAGAATATTTATTATTTTTGGATGTTTTGAGTTTCGCATAAATCCATTCTTACAATTTCCATAGTATAAATCATATACATTCCTAAAAATGTTGATATATTATTTAAAATTCTTTATTGGTTGAGAACCAAATATCTTCTACAATTTAAAATATGAGCAATCTAAATAATTCAAAATGCACATTTAATATTGAATTTAAAATATTTACTCATTTGAATATTTATCAGTCATAATTAGCTTCTTGAAATACAACAACAATAAATGAATTTTTTAGATGCGCTTGAGATAATTCACAAGTTGAATTGTCATTTCAGTCATACTTAAAGTTATTTTTAAAAAGGTATAATGCATTTTTTGGAGATAAAAGAAATATATAATTAATAATTAAGAGGATTAAACTTTTAAAGATAGGCATCTTTTTTTTTTTTTGAAGTCTTGCGTTTTTTTTTTTTTTTTTTGTCAAAATTTAGATTTGCACAAATATGAGTAATGTCAAATCTATTATAAGTTTGCATTTGATTCAAAAATGAATTCATCCTATATGGCATACTTGATTTCTGTCAACACTTTTTCAAAAGAAATTCCGACGTCTTTCTAAACAGCTATTTATGAAACTTCTTCGAAATAATTTTTTTCAAAGAAAAATTTGTTTAAAAATATAGCAATTATGAAACAAATATTTTAAGAACATTTTTTTACTTATAATTATTATTCTTAATATATAATACTCATTTCTATAACATTATTCTTTGTATAAAAACTATCACTCCTTTTAAAAAAAGGATTAAGAATAATTATCCCTTTTATAAAATAAAACTTTCATCCGCTGAAGCGTTATAAAATTCCTCTGCAGAGTTTTCTAAATATACTATTCACGTTAAGCTACCATTTTTATGGCTTTAGGCAATACGTGCCAGCTGCGTCCTTATCGGAAGGGGTGAAAAAGAGAGTTTACTAAAGCAAACTAAGTAAATTGTGACCAGCTGACGTCCAATATCTTCTCAATGAACACCATTCCATTTTTCAGTATCTTCTAAAGCAAATTACTCTCTCTATCTACTTTATTATTATTTTTTTTTCATCTTAACACTATCTTAATACTTTGAAGGGGACTCATTTTTAACTAAAACAAGCTCAAGATTATTTGTTTTATTTGATTTAAAATGCTTTGAGGCGTATTGATCTCGCGTTTCATAAGCCAATTATCTGTGTTAGATAAATATCGAAAACGATAAAATTTGAAGATGATCGAAAGTTTGAAAAAAGAGAAGGAAAACATTCTTGCTTTATTTTCATTCGAGATATGCTTTTATCAAATTTTGTTCTGATGATGTTTATGTGGATATTTTTAAGTTTTATATAGTTATAAATGTCGCGTTTGTAAGATTATTAAAACATGCTTAACTAAAGTTTTCTTTTTCTTTTGTCATTTCTGATTCATAAGACATATTGATTTTAAAGATAAATAACATCGAAAGAACAAATCCAAAAAATTAAGTTAATATTCTTCATAGCAAAATCTTTCATGTGCATTTAAGTGAATTATTCTCGAAATATTTATTTAGAACAAAATTGATGTAATAGTCTGAAAAGATTTATGTTTAAAATTTTAAAATTATAAGAATTCAATTCTTTTTTTGTAAATTGAATACACTCTATATAATTAAATAATGAAAATGTTGTTATAAATAGTTTGATTAAATCTTTAAGCATTTATTTTCTTGAAAAAAATATAATTAAGTTTTATTTAATTTTTCACATTCCCTTCTTTCAAAGAAAATGATATACTTACCTTTTAGACCGCTCCGGTATAAAACAAGAAATATAGAAATTAAAATATTTAATATATCTTTCATACATATATTATGATATATGCTGTAATAAAATAATTATAATTAAATCTTAAAAGCAGGATTACTCCAGCTAAAACCATTAATATTTTTATTCGAAAATGCATGTAAAATGTGTGAATGTTTTGAAAACATGACATTTTTAATGTTATTTACATGGAAACGGAATAAAAATTTAAAGAGGCGTTTTGGAGAAAAAGTTGATAAAAATTTCAGAACTGAAAAAAACTTTAAATTACCCAATACTTCAATAATATACTATTTCAAATCTAGCATTTAAAAATCTTATTACAATTTACTTTTATGAAAAATAAAGAATTCAATATATGATATAAGTCTAAACACAAGATAAATATAGGAAAATAAACTATATATTACTTTGTTACTGATTAGACATAGACTACGAAACATCATCATGTAGAATTGCGCTTTAATTTAACTGTATATTTACAAATACGTCAGAAATTCGCAAATCCATAATAATATTAAATTCTTTTAACTTAATGAGGTAAGAACAATCTCAGATTGTATTTAAATTTATAAAAAAAGAAGTGCGTACAAATCATTTTCCACTCAACAGCTTATTTCACAATACAAAGGTGTTTTAAAATTTATGTCGATTATAGCAACATTTTTCCTTATAATAAAATTAATGTATCAATGTAACGAAAATTTTATAACCTAAATATTTCAACATTGGATCCCCAACAGTTTACAATAGAAGGGATTAAATCAAAGGTAGTTTGAATTTTGAAAATATATTCTTCTTTATTTTATAAATTGTTAGCATTTTTAATATTAAATGCAAACTATATTCTTTAGAATTCTCTCAGTTTGATTTTGTTTAATGTGGTTTAAAAAGTAAGAAACAAGTCTATTTGATAAAACTATTGTATATTTTCCAATGTTTAGATTTTAAAGTATGTCCTAAATTCATATACATAATTTTCACTCATACTCTCAAGCATCCCATGAAATGTTTTTGCTATTCATATCATTTTTATAAATATCCACATCTTTTAAATAGTTTGTAAATTATGTAATAAAAAATTAAATCTTTTGGGTATTAAAAATAAAGGAATTGCGTATGCAAGTTGTTTTAAGAAAAACAAATTTGGTGTACATTTTCACTGTAGTTAATTAAATGTTGAATTTATATATAACTAGCCGCCTTTGGAGACCAGCCGGTTCGCCAGTATTACCGCTCGCTACAATTTTCATTTAAATATTTTAAGTAACTGGTCTCTTAATAGATTCTCAAACAAAACATTTTTAATCTTCAAATTTTGATAGTTATACCAAACTTATACTGTTGTTTAGATCGTTCGTTCAATTTATTATATATATTTTGCTAATTTGTTGTCATTTCTGGCAAAATTCAACTTTAATTTAAAGTGGAAATGATGTAATTGCAATTAATATAAATATATTTTTTAATTTTATTTATTTTATTTATCATCTTTATTGTTATTTATTTATTTATTATTATTATTGAATATTAGTATTGCAAACAGAATCGCTCTATATATAAGTCTTATGTAAACTACAAAATATTTTTCATAATTTATGTAATATCTCAAAAAATAATTCAACAAATATTTCTCAGATTCGGCATAAAATTCAGTTTTTACTTTTGCTTTCAAAAGGATTGAAATGAAATCAATAATAATATTTTGTTCCGATCTATAAATATATTTCAAAAATTATGAAGTCTAAATTTAATGCAGTAAGGTATCATATTCTGAGAAATATTCTGGACACACCAAATTTTAAATAAATGAATGAATGTTTCTATTTTCCACGATCAACTAAGACTTATTTATGAAGTTTTGAATGTTAAAAATTTAGAAAAACTCAACATTTTCATAACATTAGGCCAATTAATCTTAAGAAACCTGCGCGCTGATTGGCGTACTTTCTTTGAAAAGATCGATGGAAAATCTAAAATTATCCTTTTTTTTATTGAATAGCGATATTCAAATTTTTATAAATCAGTCAGTTTCAGTGATTGATTTAGTTGATTGGAAATTAAATCTTTTTATTTAAAATATTAGTGTTTCAAGAACATTTTGTTAATCGTGATTTCCACAGCAGAAGCTTTATGTAAAATCAAAAATTCGTTATTTATTAGAGCATTTATTGAATTAAGTTACATAAAATATAATCATTTTCCATTTAGACCATTTTAGCAGATCTGTGTCTTACTAAAGGTTTATATATTAGCTGTGTGGCTCTGATTTCAATGGTTCATATTAAACAAATCTTGCCTAAAAATAAAACTGATTTATTGGATTAATAATATAGAGAGTGTAAAAGATCATAAAATAATTTTTCTTGTTTTTAATTTTTAGAAAAAATAGTATTTCATATTTGTTTCATTTCCTACAGACACGTGCCGAAAATTATATTTTTGGAGATTTCATTATCAAAAAGATTTAATTTATTTTTAATTGGAGCATTAATCAATGTGATGGCAACAGTTTGAAAAAAGCTAATTTTTTCCCATGAATACGATACGTGCTCGTGCAGCTTAATATTTATTTTTATTTTGTACGAAAAGGAATTGTTGAAAAATATAGTTAAAATATCTATTTAAAAATTCATTAAAAATAGAAGTTAATTTTAAGTTTAAAACATTGCTATTATTTAAAAGATAAATTTTTGATCTTCAACTTGATGTAAAAATCTTTTTTGTGCGGTAGTATTTTCGGAAGTTATAGCAGAAACACGCTTAAATTTCGCTTAATTTTTAAATAAATAAAATTCTAATTAAAAATTCAAAAAATATCCCCCAGGTGCACATTTCCGACCTCTAAGGTATGCACGTGCCAAATTTGGTTGCTGTAGGTTGAAAGGTCTGGCCTGTAGAGCGCCAACACACGCAGACACACACATACACATTGAGCTTTATTATAAGTATAGATATAGATGTAGCACTTATACATATAATAATTTAATTTCCTGTATTTATCGATGCTGTAGTATTTATACATATAATTCTTTAATGTCCAGTATTTATAGATGCTTTGGATGTTTGTTTCTTTTTTTAGCAATTTAATAATTTAAGACTGCATAAAACTCACATTATATTGATTGAGATATGAAGAAAATATTCCTGGTGTTTAAAATGTAATTGTTGTTGAAAATTTACAAATATTCAATATTAGTAACAGAACAAGATTTTTCTGTTAATAATATCTTGAAAATCCTTTAAACAGTTTTCTGAGTAGGGATGACAAAAGGAGGTGGAAATTCTTTCTTCAAGCCAGTGTACTAATGAAATGCTTCTAAGAACTGGACTTTTATATAGCAAATCGTGAAGGTCGTTAAACGCCTCAACCTCGAGATCGGAAAATCGCGATTTTGAGAAATTATACGACTATTCTCTAATTATATTAACATCATATGTGTATTATAATATTATTTCCTTACTATTTTCATTTGTTTCTGAAATCTATAATGAAAAGAATAAATTTTGAAAAAATATTTATTCTATAAATGCAAATCAATAATGTATTTAAAACAGCAAATCTGTTATTTTATTTAATTTATTCACTTTTTTCTTTATTTATTTTGTCAGAAGTTTGAATGTAATATGTATTTATAATTCATTCAACTCATTGAAACTCTTTTTATTATAAAAATTAAATGAATTTCGATGAAATATAGTTATAAAATTCTACATAGTTACTTCGAGGAAACAAATATTACAATGATGAAATTATTCGAATTAACGAATAAGCTATAAATTAATCATAAACATTCGCTATCATTTAATAATGTTATCCAAGCTTTTATAACTATAGTAAAATGCTTTATATTACTTTCTTTGTATTTTATTATAAATAATCTAACATAGAATGCTTTTGGATTATCACTGATACCTTTCGCTGTGATGTATAATATTTTTTCGGTTTTCATATCTACCTTTTTGATTAAAAAAAACTTAATGCTACATAAAAAAAATGCTAAAACTACGTCAAAATTATCCAAGGTCATCTTTTTTTTCTGATATTACCCATTTTATTATGAATAAATTAAGGCGTTGTATTGAGATACATTTGAGTCTTTCAAAATAATGTGAGAATCCCAAAACCAATATAGAATGAGTGGTTTTCATACTGTGTGTCACTTAAGGAAGTGATTCGGTTGTGCATATTAAATAATTCCTCGGAAATAAAATGATTAATATTGAAATGTTAAAAATAAGTGTCTTCAGCAGACAAAAACCATTAAATCGTATTTATTCCAAAGGAATTTTTAAATTCATAATTAACAAAGACAAAAACTACACAAATAAATGTATTAAATTTATGTTAATATTATTGCAAATGTAAAATGTAGATTTTTAAACGAAAGCATCTGAAATCAAGTGAATCAAAGGAATTTTAAACTGTGTTTTTAAGTACTTATAAAATATCACATTAATATAATAATTATTTTTATTATATAAATTATTTTATAAAAATTGAATATATATTTATATTATTAAAATTCCTATTGTTATAATAAAGTAATATGTTTCTGAATTTTAAAAATTTCAGTGCACAGAAGTTTTAGTTCGAAACGTTAAACAAGAAAACTGTAAGATATGGTAATTTTATATTCTAAATTGATATTGGTTTCACATACGATTGTTGTTTTTTTTTCATACAAAATAAAACAAATTTTCTTTTGATTTTGCATATTTAAATCAATTTGAAATGTTTTGAATTAAATCCTTATTTTGTTATATAAAATACTAAAATTTACTCCTCCTTTCATTACATTGCAACATGTGTTTCACCTCTCCAAAATCAATCTAAACAGATGTTGAATGAAATATCAGTATTATGAAATCGCTCTACTTATTCTCATCTGCTCTTTCAATTGCCGAAATATATCGCATATCTAAGTGAATAAATATTTAACCTCCTTTAAATATTTATACTCACTCCTTTAAATATTTATTTACTTACATTTCCTACTATCTCCATCGTACGTTAAATATCCTAACTGCTTTGAATTTCAGTTATTCTGCTTCCTGAAAGTGATTTCTCTTCGAGCTTTTATGTCTCATTTCCGTTGCAAGTTCGCATGCCGTAGAAGTTTTAATTATTGCTATTGATTTTTCTTAGTGAACAAGAGAAGTGATTACAGATAATCTGACATTCTCTATATGTTAGGACTTATCCATGAGCTTTACATGGGGTCCAACGAATAAATGCTATTAAATAAATTAAGTTTTCTAGTTTATTGAGCTATATAATACTGTCTTTCTCACAAATGCATAATTTGCTAAAAAAATTGTTTAAGGGACAAATTGCTTTTAACGCGGTTAATACAACTAGTTTCTTATATTTTGCGATATCTTTGATTTTAATCATTTAGAGCGTAATAAAAATATATTACCTTTTCCTCCAAGAAATATTTAATTAATTTGTTACAATCTTTAATCCTAGCAAGGCAATTAGTTAATATAGGTGCTAGCATTTAATAAAATAGTAAATCTATTTCATTAATGATCAGATTCATGATTAAAACTAGCGATAGCGGTTCTTCCAAAACTTCCTCGCATACTTTCTAATAGTATTGTTGTCCTTTGACCTGGGGAACGCTTTTCATTCATTGGCGTACATTAGTTATGCAATATTAAACTTTTGAGTAAATTTAACAATTTTACTGAATAAATCATAATATCCTTGGTGGTGATCCTTTGGCATGCCAGATAATTAATCCCTGGAATGCTGTTAATAGCATCCAAAAATTGAATTTGTGTTTTAAATGCGATTTTCTCAACTGATTGAAAGAGAAATTTGACACTTTTTCATAAAATCACATACCAAATTTGATATATTTAAATTACTCCGTCTTTGAGTTATCGAGTTACATGTAAGACCACAATATGGCCAATTGCTTGTTGCATTTGACTCAAAATTTGATATGTGTCTAGACTACAGATGTTAATTTTGTCTATCTAGCTCTCTTCGTTTTGTAGTTATCGAGTTAAATTATATTGCTGCATTGAAGAAAGGCAGTCGAATCTCCATGGCCGAATGGTCATGGCACTGGTCTCATGATCAAGAGACCTGGGTTCGAATCCCACTAGAGACAATGCGATTAATAGTATATGTAAATACTTGATTTTATGTTTTCCTTTATTTCATGTTCTAGAAGATACTGGACATTTCTTTCGTTTACCAGATAAGTGTTCTGAACTTTTCTTACTGTCTCCAGAAGAGTATTCTGGAACTTTCTCTGCTTGTATAAAAGCAGAAGATTTGTCAGTTACTGTGTTCTGAATTCAGAGTTCAGTTAATAAATTGGTTTAGCTCTACCTCTTGTGTGTGTCATTGAGTTCTATACTATAGTTCTACGTGACAATATTCGGACAGACGGACTTCCTCTAAACACTCTTTGCTGAAAATACGACAGAAATCTATAAAGACCATAAATTTCATCCGCCTATCTTAAAATGTGTTTGAGTTATCTTTGTGACAGACAAAAAAGAAAGCAGAAAAAAATGTTTTTCAAAAATGTGTTTCTCGAACTCAAAAAGGTCTGAAACGTTGAGATTCGTCTAAACGTCTCGGCTTTGATTTTTTTAAATATTACTATACTTTCTCTATATTACGCATACATGAAAGTAAAGGATCAAGAAATGAAAGTAAAAGAAAACATTAGTGCGAGTTTAATATGGTTACATTCATTCGACGTTATTTTGCAATATTATATACAAATTGTTCCCAGGAATATGAAAGTCCAAGAACACCTCATGCAATTCTGTTGATGATTCATACGGAGTGGTACATTACTTTTAAATCAAATAAACTGGTTCTATATCATAAATTTTGCTATATCCACATTTCTTCAAAAAATTATACACAACGCTGATACTACATTGATGAACTATAAGAATACCTATTTTAGAATATCTGAAGAACACCAATTCTCCTGACGGTTTGCATAGGGTAATTTATTAATTTTCAATGTCACTGGAATTTTTAGGCAGTAAACACCAAGATTTTGTTCTTTATTCTATGGAATCAAATCATAAGCAATGGATTTAAATTCCAGTTGAGTAATTCTCATTCCCAAAAAGGAAACCATAATCAGTCACGGTTTGCTACAGAATTGTTCCAACTATACTCAGTTCGATCTGAACCATAAGCAGAAATAATTCTGCTTTAAGTATTTATTCAACGACTTCAATACTTCTAGAAACAAATTGTATACAGTGCAAGTAACTCCACTAATGGACTATAAGAATACACACTGTAGATTACCTGAAGCAATATCAGTTCTGTGAAAGATCTGGATGAAATGGTCTTGTGGTTTCGATGAATTTGTTTAGAATCCTTGAAATAGATGTAATGTCACAAAGTTTTATTTCCTCTTTGGTATCAAACCACAATGTTAGAGATCAGGTAACGATCAGACCAATGGACAAACAAAATCATTCACTTTTTGCTACAAAAATGTTCCAGAGATTCTAAGAATGATAAACAACTGCAACCGAATCATAAATGTACCTTATATTGCTTCCAGCATTCTGTAATATCCATGACTCTTAAAGAAAGTTATATCAAAGTTACATTCTGGTGATTCAAATGGAGATTTATATTAATCTCTTTGAATCGGATTTACATAATTTGCATATCAATGCTGCCCATTATATGTAAACCTTGTGATGTAAAATTTCATAATTTAAAATGAAAGTACATTCCCCATATTATTAGATCTTTTATTCATTCCATTAATGATCTACCTTTGCGATTCTGTTTTGAAATATGTATGATTGATAAAAAAAATCAGCATCTAAATATTCTAATAAAAGTGTATTTTTTAGAAATGTTTTCGTATTTATTATTTTATTTATAAAAAAATAAAAATCATATCACTTAGTTAAATATTTCAATATTTTCTATTTGTATAAAACTTCTGGACATTTTTTATTACTACAGCATATTTTATTTAATTATGTGTATTCATTTAAGTCACAATTATTTCGATAAAGTTTAAAATGTGCCCGGATTTTAATTTTAACCATGTAACCATTTTTTAAACAAGTAAAACTTTTTAACTGATTTTACTATTTTGTAATATGACATAAGTATCTATATTTCGGCAATTGTTTCTTCAAATAAGTGGAAATTCTTTTATAAGTATAGCATTTGTAACCATACGTAGTTTTCTAAATTCAAGTTACATTTTCTGACAAAATAAAAAACTGAAAAGAAAGCTAAAAGGAAATAAAGCATCTTCAAAATTCTAAAAACTTTGAGTAAGTAATTTTAAGAACTCAAAATCAGGAAGTAGTCTTCAGTTTTGGAATCAGGAAACATTCTTCATTATCAAAGTGAAAAGACTTACGATACTCTGACTATCCTTTCCGGTGCATATTCTCATTTTAAATAAGAAAAGAAATAATTCTGAAGTCATGCTTCACAAACAATTTAGAAGACTTGTTTCATTTTTACGAGCTTCATAAGTTACCTAAACAGTTCCTTCAGAATGTTTCAAAAGAATGTAAGATTATTCATTGCAGAAACTCCTCCACTTTCAAAATTTATAAAAATATAGACATGCCAGAGTTGGCAGAAATTCGTTCCTTTTAAAATCATATTTTTAATGGTCCTGTTCTTAAATGATAACGAGTTCTTAATATATATAGGGAACAGCTTTATCAATTTTGGATTTTAATTTTTCGCAAAATTTAATTGTAATAATAATAATATTATAACATAATTTTATATGGACTCTTGACATTTTATATTTATACTTCATTGTAGTCCAATATGTTGAGCTATTCAATATCAACAATGATATTGAATAACTCAACAATGATATTTCTGCATCAGTAGGGAATGCATAATGTTATTAAAACAATTTTATGAGTTCCTAAATAAAGTTTTAAAGTAAACTAATTTTTGAAACGATATCAATTTCCAAAGTGCTACAGTTTGTATTAGAACATCAAAAGCGATTACAGCATTTTAATTTGTTTCTCTGTAAAGTATATAGAAAACACAAAACTTAATTTTAGTCAAAGTTAATTAGGATTTCACTTCTCCAATAAAACAAATAATGTTATAAATCTCCTTCTGAATTTAAAAGTCTTAATCTAATAAATATAGAAACAGATAGCTGTCATGTTTTATTCTTGGAAACATTTTACTTCTACAAATAAAGAAACAAAAAAAAATAGAAAAAAATGTTTTCACAAATTCTCAATGCTTTAGTCATTATTAATTTATAAAAAAAGATATATTCAAATATTTTTTGTATTAAACAGTGACAAAATCTTTTAACAATAACTTTAAAAATAAATTGAATTTATTAAATTATTTTCAATAAATATTCATAAAAGAATTTTATTCAACATTATTTGATAAATATTTTGTCAGGAAAAGAATTTTTTTTCTTTTAATTTTTAAATATTATGCTCATTTTTTCTCTTACCATGAAACTTAAATCATATATCTGGATCATAAAAAAAGAATTTTTACGATTTAAACCTCATTAATAGATAATATATTCTAAAGCAACGGTAACTAACCTTTTGAAATAAAGCAAAATGTAAACATTGTTTATTACTTCTAAATTTTAATTTTCTTTTTTTATCTTTATTCTGTAGCTTCATATTTTTTCTAAAATGAAGATGATTTTTGTATACAAAAATATTTGAAACTAAAACTAAACTCTACCTTTATAGATGATAGTTTTTAAATTATAACAAACTAAACTGTATTAAATTAGTGACAGTAGTCTCTCCCAAACTTTTTTGCATACTCTCTAATAAAGATATTATCATGGCTTACTCACCACTAATAAAAAAACTTAGATAAGACATAGAATGTCTTGCACGGCATTGAAATACAATAGTTACGAAATATTAATATTTTGTATGAATTTATTCTTTTACTAAATGTCTCGTATAATCCTTACAATGTTTTGGTGATTAATCAATGACATATAATTGATTAACCAGTGGCAAAAATCGAATTCGTAATTTATACCTGTTTCTCCTAGACGATTGAAACCAAAATTTGATATCGAACTACACACTTAGTCATAGATTAATATACTGAATTTCATTTATTTAAGTGATTTGCCATGATAATATCTTTGTAAGTAATGTATGTAAGCGAACAGATCTATAGACGATAAACATCTTAACGAATTTGGTTCAAACTTTACGCAGATCTACACTTTAGATGCTTAATTTATATGTGAAATTTTATCAATTTTGATCTTTTCGAGAGTTTCCTATATTCGTACCTTGTATTACAACTGGACAGATAGACTTTCTCTGAATAGGTTTTACTCAAAATTCAATAGAAATCTACAAATTCAATGTAAAGATCATATACCGAGTTCAAAGCATTCATGAGTTATCTTTGACACAGAGGCACATAATGCCAAAAAAAATTATGTGTTTTTATTTACTTATTTATTTACTTTATTCAATATGGTCTAAAGCATGTAGATTCACCACAAACTCCACTTTGAATTGTCTTAATGATCTCAATACATAATGATCTTAATAATACTTATACTTCGTATATGGGAAAGTAAAAAATGAATGAAATATTTAATTTTCGCAACAGAGTGATGCATCACTATACAACATTGAAACAAATTACATTAAAAATTATAAATATTCATTTGTCCAAAATAATAATCTTTTTAAAAACATTTTAAGTCATTTTTAGATCATGTTCAGAATTTAAAAGTGAGATTTATTTTGATGGGATACTATTGGGTATATCGGTAAAGAATTCAGTTTAAACTGTTATAAATTATTGGAAAAGTTACTTAGTACACAAGATAATGCAAATATTTAATTAACGAAATTAATTCAATTAAAAAATACTCGTTTGATATGTTCAGTTTTGACTTAATTATCCACAATATAATCGAATATTTACATGATTTCAGCATTAATAATTGAGAATTTCATTCGATTACTGATAAATCTGAATTAGCCAAGTTATATTATAATTACTATGTAATCAAGAAATACTCTTGAAAATTCCTTGACTACTCTTGATTTTATTTTCTTGTATATCAAAGAAATAAATTATTTCATTTGTATTAAGCAAATTCCTATGCTTAAACTCGATATTTGATATAATAAATGAAATAGAAAGTTGGCTTTAAGCAACAACTTCTAATTAAATTTATCTTAAAATTATGTAACTCAGAATCACAGTAGGAACTATAATATTAGTTATACGAATTAGCTTTGCATTTGGATTTAAATACCAGTTATTGGGAGAAATATGTTTCCAAAAGATATATATTTCTATATACTTATAATAAAATTTTAATATTTTTCGACTTGGATGCATATTCGTTTTTTTTAAACTGAAGAGTTTCTAAGATAGAGCTATTCTATTACTTCTGTTATATAAGTATAAAAATTTTATGTCAAATCATCTTCCTTCTTTTTATGTTTTTATTGATTTAATATTGCTATGTCAAAATGTAATTTTATTAGAAATGTTACTTAGTATATAATTGAAAAATTATTTCAATTTTTTTTTCAAAATGAAAAAAAATTGATTAAAGGGATATCACTGATTAAATATAGTTAATAATAAGAATAAAAGTGCAAAAAATTAGCATCATTTTCGCAATTCCGCTCCGATATTTTGCAAAATCAATAAAGATTCAAAATATTGAAACACTTGAAATAAACTGTAATTCTAGAAAATAAACAGTTTTTAAAGATTCTCTTGATCTAGAAAAGATATGCATTAAATATTTTCTAAGAAAAAATTATTTTGCATAATTTTTAATTTTAAAAGTCGAGCATGTATATAAGCTGAAATCTTAACAGTTTTAAAACATTTACATTTTCTGGAAAAAAGTATTTTCCTTCTCATATTGAACACAAATTCTTTGGTGATATTTTAATCAAGTTTTCAACTTCCTTACTTCAAAAATTTCCATTTTTAGTAATTAAATTATTTGATCTACATAATTTTCATAAAAGAATTTCAGAAAATAGAATGGAATAAAAGTTTTCCCATAAAACTCATTGCTTCAATCTGAAAAAAAATATTATTCATTAATAATCAATGTTTCAAATTTCATAGACTTGTTTCTAAGCCTTCATTTTAAATCATTCATCATTTTTTCTATGCCTTCAACTTCAAACAGATTTGAAGTTAATACATTTCCATGAAAGAGTTTAATTTCGGAATGATATCGTTTCTGAGAACTGCTGAGATCAAAATCAAAATGTTGCTCATTACTTAGTAAATTAATTATACGATGGAAAAATTTCTAAAGATTTCTAGATTTTCAAATTGTGGATACAAAATGTTTTTTTTATTTTATTATTTTAAGAATTCCTCTAAAATAATTTTAATTGCACTTGTTAACATCAAAGAATTATTTCAAAATTTACTCTTAAACTTTTTATAATTTTAAAATCTTTTCAGTGACTCTCACTCAGAAAATAGAATTAAATTTGTTCTTTGTAAAATAGATATTTATAATTTTATAAAAGCATTATTCCATATTTTTTAATTTTGAGTAAACTTTTCCATAAAACATATCTATTAGTTAGTATAAAATATTTATTTATAAACTTTCTTAACAGTAATTAAAATTCGAAGTATTTGAACATTTCCTAAAAATTATAAATTAAAAGAAAAAACCTATAGATATTATCGCCATTTTTATCCGTCAACTAAACATAGAAATTCTTAAGTGCGACTTATGATCTCATATTAATCTTCTTTATAAAAGATTTTTTAAGCTAATTGAAGTTTTTGCAAGTCTTAATTTGAAAACAAATATTTTTAGTTATAAATTTTTGCATTTTTAAAGTTACATTTTGAGTGTTTAAAAAAGAACATTAATATCTTTCCCCCCACAAAAAATCGATTTGCTAATTACTTATTTTAAGAAACAAGTACTTTATCTTAATTGAGGTAATCTTAAAAGTCTTATTTTCAATGAATAATTACTTTGGAAATTTATGTTTTAAATATATTATACATGAAATATGTAGAGGCTGAAACGTAAAAGAAAGATACAGCAATTATTTATTGATTTAAAAACCGTTAAAACAGTTCTTGAAATAAGTTTTCGTTATTAAGAGTATGCTATTTTGTCTATTTTTTTAATTATTATAAATCCTTAGATGTTTGCTAATATCGTCATTTAACATTGTGTCAATTTTTTTAAATTTAGTTTGCACTCTAATTTTTCCTATTCCATTTACTATTAGAAATCAAAAAATAAAAAACTAATATATTTTGTAAATTTTGCCTTTGTAATTTTTTAAAACCAAAATTCAGATTATATTCATTTTTTTATATATATCTAATTTCAAAATAATATTATGTATATTAAAATAAATATTTTTTATCGATTTATATTTATCTTATTACTCAAAATATTTACTTCAAGTATAATAAAAAATCAACTTTTAGATCCACATTTTACTATACTTTAAAAATAAAAATTACTGTAATTTAATTTGGCATTAAATGTTACTGAAAAGCCTTATTTAAAAGCTATACTGCAAAGAATTTCTTTCTCTTAATAGTAGGAGCGCTTTTATACCTGAATTGTCCAAACCAAAACAACATGATGATTCATTAATCTCGACACACAATACAGACGTCGGCAAGTTTGACAAGTTGATATATAATCTACTTGATCAGATTTATATATAATATTTTAACTCACATATATTGTTTATAATTTAATTTGATATTGGTGCTGGGTAATGAAAAAAACTTGCTTAGAAATAATGCTTAAGAAGAATAGTTTAAATTGAACAAATGAGAAGAGCACCTTGTGCAGGTCAAATTAACATGTGATTGCTTTATATCAGAAACATCAAAAATCGATAACCAAAATTTATTTTATATAGTGTTTTTATTTAATTCGGATTTTTCTTCTATATATAAGTGCATGTTTATTATTTCAAAATCTTGTTTAGAAGCAATATACAAGAAAAATAGCTTAGTAGTTGTCTTAATTATAGAAGAAATATACTTTAGTTTCGGACCTGTAGATGTAATAATTATGATATTGTCTTAATCTACTGAGGGTTAATGTAAAATAGAAACATTCTTAAAACAGGAATATTCTTTCTTTTTAATTTATAATGTTCCATCTTCAATCAAGGTGAACTATATCATAATATATTTTCTTTTGATTTTAATTAGAATTTTAATTAATTAAAGGACAATTTTCGTTGTTTCTTATTGATAATTTCGAAAATAATACTCTGTTTAATAGTCATGAAAATTTTTCCTAAAATTTAAAAAAAATCCAAATTCTTTTTTCCTGATTTCCAATAATAGATTACATTGCTTCCCAGAAATTCAAACCATTTAAATGTTTCAAAGAATAATTTATCACTTTTTTTCGTCCATTTTTGAAAATTGAAGAAAAATTTTCTGATTAAATCTGTTATAGAAAAAAAAATGTGATATTACAATAATGTAAAATTTAGAAGACGGATGAACCGTACATTTACGCCTTCAATAAGGTTATAATGTCAAGAGACTGCTGGAAAACACCTTAGACACGATAGGCAGAATATATGAAAGGTAATTAAGATAACATAACTGTAATGTTTGTTTGAGGAAATCATGGGCATAACATTATATCTAAATGTTTTAATTGAAATTAAATGTAATCCTTATACGAGGCGAATCAGTTGGTCGCTAAAGGTGACTAGTTTTAAACACATTGAAAAATCTTTCACAATTGGTTAACTGTTATTTATTTAATAATTTTAACTGCGTATTTAAAAGGTAATTGTATTTAGATAATTTCTTTTCAAATTATATTACAAATGAGTTATCAATAGAAATAAGTAAATATTTTTGTTTAAATTTTATATATAAATTTTGTAAAAGAAAAAAATCATTAATATATGCTTCCTTTACGAAAATATTAAAGTGAATTTTATTGTGAAATATTTTATGTAAAAACGGCTAAATTAATTATTAAAAAAAAACTTTTGTAAAATATTTGGCGAAGCATTTTAAAAAATCTCTAGTTGTTCTGCTTTATATATGATATTTTTCTTTAAGAATACTTTGAGTGCAAATATAGACTAATTTAAAAAAAGAAAAAATCGAAGCTTTTCTAATGATTTTATAGCGTTTTATTTAAAAGTAGGCTCCACCACCATTCCGAAATTTATTTTTTTCAAATAAAAATATGTCTGAATACACTTATGCTGAGTAAAAACTAAAGTCGCATTTCATAAAGCAAGAAATAAAAATTTTCCTCTAATTTTTCTAATGCCAAGAGAGAAAAATCCAGTATATGAAAAAAAAAGATAATATTTGGTAATGAATAATGCCTCTCTTTACTTTTAGAGGGAATCATCGATGTAACGAGAACTTTTAGCTACCTTTATAAAGTTTCGAATGCTCAGCTAATTATCTCGAAAAATATTTAGTGAAAAATGAAGCATTTGATGCGTGTCTTCAAGCATTTCCATACTCATATAATTATTTCAAGAATATTTCGGGAGCATAAACTATGTGAAGCGTGTCTTTAAGCATGTGAAACAAGGAAAGAAGTTTTCCTCAATTTGAAGAATTAAAGGGAAAAACCCGTAAAAATAAGAATATTCTGTAAATTCTAATAAACGAATTGAATACGCATTTGAAGCTAGAAACTGTATATTTTGATGGTAGGCAAGGACATTAAAGAAATTTGGAAATATTTTATTAAATTTTGCTTCTTAAGAATAAAATAATTCCAGAGATTGCAAAACATGACATTAAGGAAAGGCAAAACATCCTTTTGAATTGAAGTACATTTTAAAAAAAATTCGGAAATGACAGACCTTTAACATACTTCATAGAATATGCCAGAACAAAATGTAAAAAATCACAAAATTCTTTCTTAAATATTGATTGGAATGAAATAAACCTAAAATACAACTTTATGAATATATCTGTATAAAAATTAAGAAAAATCTTCTTTCAATATAAAAACGAATTCTTAACACAAAAAGTTAAAAGAAAATTCCAGAATTACATTCAATTTTAAAGCAACTTCATGATTATTAGTTTCCCTAAATACTAACCACGTTATTTTATTATCAATCAAAATATTCTCTATCTGTATCAAATAATATAAAAGTTGTATTGAATTTAAGTTTCCTCAAATAAACCGACTCTTTTATAATTGAAAATGATAATGCAATCATGCATTCTTTGTTTTTTCCTTTCACAGTCAATTTCAAGATTGGAAGAAAAGAAAAATATAACTTAAAATATCTTTGCAACATAAAATCAACCTTCCATGAAACACATATCACACGCTAAAAAATAACGGGAGTAAACTTGTATTGACAGAAAGCATAAGTCAAAATCTGATACGAGTTCCATGTATATAAATAGATAAGTTCGTCTCGGTTTGAAGGAAATCTCCTACAGAAGGACATAGATACTTTGCATAATTTTTGGAGAAATAAATTTTGTTTTATGAGTAGTGGTTTTGAAATAGGATTGACTACTCCAGATATACTCTAATTAATGCCAGTCATTAATGTAAGATATAAAATATTTAAACTTTTATTTAGCTTTTCCCCATAAAGCTGGAAGAATTATCCAAATATAATAAATATCTCTTTGAATCTTTATATGCAAGAAATATCTATTAGGATATTAATTTAAATTAATTAATATTAAAATGTACATATTATACAATACATATTACATAAATACAATATTTTTATAAGTTTTCTCCCACTTTTCTTGTTAGTCATTTTCATTATTTTTTTATATTTTCGAAGAATGAAAATTATTTTTTCATTAAAGCTTCATTTCATGTGCAAACTATTTCATTTGTATTAATATACAATTACTACAGTCTTCTTTAATTCATTACAACAGAAATATAATTTCAACTTATTTAATTCCTTAAATAATTCAAATATTTTGTGATATTTTATAAAATATAATTCTGAATATATATTTGAGTGCATTAATTATTGTAAATTCTTCTTAAAGATATATTAATTAAAGAATTAAATATATCGAAAGAAAAAAATAAATCAATTTCAAATACGTCAAATTTCTGTTTTGAAATCGAATACTTTTCTCTTTATAATATGTCTCTTATAATGTATACTTAATAAAAGATTTGAATCAATAATGAATGCCAATCAATATTCAAGAAAATAACTCCCAACAAATCTTTATAAGCAATAAAAATCTTTTTAAAAAATAATTTTCTAAATTCTTATTAAATCTTGCCTTTGCATATTCGAAATTATATTCTGACTGTACATAGCTACATTTTCTATAAAAATGCTTTAATGTTAATTAATTTATTAATGCTTTAATATAAGTTAAGCTATATTGAAATAGATACTTCTAAAACTTAATATTTAAATGTGTTTTGAAGTTAGAATCTTATGATCTGAATGACGTCTGAAATGATTTTTTACAACAAAATAGTGTATTTACTTGAAATAAAGTATTTTAATAAATTTCTTTATAAAAGAAGATTTTTAAAATTTCTTTATTTAAGAAGTAAGGACAAATTGAGCATGAGAAATATTAGAAAAAAAATGTGGTTTCCCTTTTTATTTCTAAATATTAATACTTTAAACTCCATTATAATATTTATTATTTCAGTTCCACAGACCAAAATAGGAATATTTTTCCTTGCATGCTGAACAATAAAGAATCATGTAATTATTACATTATTAAAAATTATTAAAATATTGAAGAGAGTAAATTGTAAAAATGTGTTTCGTTATTACAATTCTTACCTTTTTCGTAATAAATTTTGTAAAAAAAAAAATGTTACACGAAAATTGTAAAACAATAAAACATTTTTTTTTAATAATAGATAACCTACAGAATAAAATAATATCTGAAGTTAATTTTTCATCTTTCGATACGATAGATACTTATCTTTTAAACGTGAACATGGGTATTAATTAATATTTCATACATTCTGATTGAAGATAAATTATTATTAATTAAAAAATTCCTTAATTGCCATATCTTTTATATGAAATTAAAATATATGGTCATATAAAATCTTTTTATATCATTTCCAAATTTAATCTTCTTTATATTCGTTTTGTTAAATGGAAAATTAATAAACAAGCATACATTATTTCTAAGCTATTAATTCTCGTCTAAAAACATTTTCAAGTTCTAAACGTGTCAATGCATATTTTCTGTGTTATACACATAAAAGGTTAAATATTTGAAATGTATATATATATTTTTTGTAATTTTATAAACGGGAAACATATCAAAATATACAATTATTAATTAGAATTAGTTTAACCTTAGAATGCGTGGCTTTTTATTTTTTTACATTATATAATTACATTTTATTTTTTATGTATTTTAAATGACTGCATATTATTGGAGAAAATTATTTATATTTTTTTCATGAAATTTCTTTTAAATTTTAATATACCAAATGGCTACATTATGCATTAAAAATAGTTGAATAATATAAATCTCATTGTAACAATTCTGCTATAAAAATAAAAGTTCTTTTTTGCCAATATGTATTTTTAGAATGCAAAAAAAATAAAAACAAATGTTAGAATTTTTTGTACGTTATATGAATTTCCATTATTAATATTCATATAACAACAATCTTGGTATTCTTTTCGTTTAAATATAATTATTTTACCGCTGTTGTCGTATATGGTTCTTTTCTATAAAGTTTTATCAAAAAGCATTTCCAGGCACTTATTGTTGTCTTTTGAACAGCCATTCGAAGCGTATAAATGGAAATAAAAAAAATGTGTAGCCAAATGGCTACACATTTTTGAATTAAATAATTGCATTAAATAATTAATAATTGTATACACTGTAATTAAATAATTAATTTAAGGTTTTCATTCTCATGTAAGAAATGGTGTGAATATCAAATATTCCTTTCATTTGTTGATACGGTTTGAAATCCTTATTTTACTGTCTCGAAAACTTTGGTCGCTTGTAAAGCTTTAATACAATTCGAATACATTAGTATGGATGAGTTAGAGCAATTTTACGATTCTGTAGAAAACTAATTTTTGATAAATTTAGCAATTCGATATTAACATAGAAATTTAGTTTTTTAAAATACAAATATATTGAACATAATGAAACTTGGTGGGGGAGGGGGATAAAGAAATATATTCATGTCAGCATTTAAATGTTAAAATCTTTTTTAAAAAAATGAGGGAATTTTAAGAAGACGATTTTTTTGCATGTAGCGTGCATAATGAGAGAATTATTATAGAGTTTTATTAGCACGTAGAACTTTCTTATTCCGTAAAGTTTAAAAGTCTTTCTTCCTTTTCGTATAAAATTTGAATTAAATATGTAAATCCGTTTCTGATGCATTCATCAAAACTCAGAGGAGGCAATAATTCTTGTTATCATAAACTAATTCTTGAGTCACTAATTCTCTCAAGAATCTATAATCTTTTTATTAGTTAAGATCTTCCAGCTCAAATTTTTCTTAATTTGTCAGCTGATTACAAACAATATATAATTTATTTACTGTTTATACTATTTATAAATTATTTATTATTTATGCTTATTTCATTTCTTTAAATAACTATCGAATTATTAATTCCGAACTGGAACTTACAAATAAGGAATGAAAAATTTTCTTCCTGGAATATTTTTTATTTTAAAACCTCTTACAACCATTCTCTGTTGAAGAGATTGGCTGAGATGCTTATTTTTCTTTGACCCCCATACTAAGCCATGGTTAACCATTACATGGTTAGATAGCAGTAAACTTATATCTCAGGAACAGCTGCGTTGATCCGAGGATTAAGAATTTCTAGGGCCTAGAGCTTATGTTAAAGATTACCAGAGAGAGAAAAATTGCTTAATTGTGTAATCGCTACTTTGTAACACTGTATTCGACAGATACCCTATGAGATTTGACAGATTCGAAAATTAAAACCGTCTCCCTAAAAAGGCTCTTTTTTCTTCTTAATAATTGTCTTAATATTGATTCAAACATTTGAGTAGCTAAAACGTGGAGGACAGAATAATCACGCTATGTTAACAGCTATAATGCTGTCAAGTAAATGCTGCTTTCTTTTGGTGGCGTTTGATTATATATACGAAGTTCTTAAGGAATTACAAACAAATGAATCTTTATTTCTAGAAAATACCAAATTATATAGATAAGAAATTAAGATAGCATATCACAAGTCTGGGATGTTAAATATCTCATCCATGCTTATTTTAAACAGCCACATTAGAGAGCAATAGTTTGAAATCTAGTTTCTGCTTTATCAAATTACTGCTTAACCATATTAAAAGTATTTAAATATTATCTTTTGTGAAATATAATATACAAGAAAAATGACAGAATTATCTGTCTCAATGTTTTCTCTCATATTTCTATTGTTCGAATGTAATAAATTATTAGGCATTTTTTAAATTATGAATTGAAAATTCTGCTTTAAATCTAAAACATGCAATTGTAGTAGTTTTCTGCAAAATAGATCTTTGAATAAAAGATTAAAATGCCCCTTTTATTTTCTACAGTAATATTTTATATATAGTAATACTTTTATTGAAACAAACTATATCTTCATTTGTTAGTGATATTTCCATTTTGAAAAAAATTTAAGAATCTGAAATGAGTGCAAATTAGATCTAATATGAAATCAATAAATATGATCTGCAAAGATTATCGCATGTTTGAACTTTAAACTGTCCCCTTTAATATCATGGATCACAAAATTATTCAGTGCCATGTATCACTGAATTGAAATATATAGTGTTAAATATTGTACTGTTTTTCTGGTTATATTACAATAGCATAGAGAAATACGGGGGAGAAACTGAAAGTATGAAAATAGCAATTTAGCCTGTGGTGCTTAATTACATAAAAGTCTTAAGAGCTTGTTTAAGGGAAACATGATATGTACGTCTAGATATCACTATAATATATTCTCACATTTTCATTAAATATGATTGATTAAATACTCTTGGCGTGTACTTAATTCGTTAGAGACGCTTGCTCCGATGGGTTTTGTAATTGTTTGAGTTTACATTTCCTTATTAACAATCACTTAAGCGGGACCGTATTTTTTTATATCAATCCTAAAAAAACAGTGGTTATCATAGCGGATTTTGTGGGAGTAGACAATTTTTTTTCTGTGAACTAGAAACTCGGGCGTTTCAGCATTTTGAGACACCTGAATTCAAAAATTCTTTAGAATGAGAGGGTAAAATTCATAACTTTAATCTGGATATCGGCGGTTTTTAAAATGTAAATACAAAATAAGATGCAAATTCTTTTTATCTAAAGATTAAATTAAAATATTTGATTCTCTCCTGATTGGATATTGCAGTACCGTAGCAACTAAGACGCTCTCACTCTGACGCCAGTGTTCCATCTCAAAACAACTTTGATGTGAAGTCAAAAAAGGATGTTGAACGGAACTAAAAAGCTTTTCTCTGC
The DNA here is from genome assembly GCA_026543865.1 of Argiope aurantia. Classification (NCBI taxonomy): domain Eukaryota; kingdom Metazoa; phylum Arthropoda; class Arachnida; order Araneae; family Araneidae; genus Argiope; species Argiope aurantia. The sequence goes on along the minus strand of JAPMOR010009325.1, from coordinate 696,134 downwards.
TGTTTCAATGAGTTCTTTTAGAAAATTTAATCAACATGTCTCTTTAAATGGCACGTATTCTGTATGTACTGATTTTTAATCGTAATTTAATATTTTTTATAAAATGATAATTTTGTTTCCAAACATTTTGATCAAGCTGATATTACTTCTGATGTAACCTACGGTCTTCGTTCATTCATGATTCATCCAATTTAATATTCCGCAATTTCCTCGCATGAGGGACATTGGAAGATTGAACTTTGATTATGAAATCATAAATAATTTTCTTCAAGACTGAACTTTCAGGGAAAAAACCTTTTTAAATAGTGAAATATAAAAATGATTATTTCTCTAAAGGAGATTACTTAAAGAGAAAACAAAGATGAGTTCATAATTTTAGATGATAAAATGCAGCGTTGTTATTTCTTTAAATTAAAATGCGGATAGAGACAGGATTTCGTGATAGCATATTGTAATATCATGAATTCCATTTCAGTGCACTGATGATAAATAAAGTTATGTTTTGCAAGCTTACAAATGTTAAGTCATGACGTTAAAGTAGAAAACGATGTAAACAGAATTAAATGCACATTGAAAATAAAATCCAAGATAATACTCAAAATACAAAACACTGCTCTTTGAGATATATTTTCAAAACATAAATTAGATCTATCTTTTACAAAGAATTGAGGACACAGAAATGATAAGAAATGATTTGCTATATAAATATCATTCAATAAAAATAAATTCAGAATTTTGTCAAATAAAATATTTATTGAAAACATGTTGTGGAATCAAGTTTGGTCTCAGAAATAAGATAAAAATCCGTATTGCTCTTTTTCCGATTCTGAAGATAGAGCAGTTGTAATTTCATTTTGTTTATTTATATTTGCCCAATATAAAACTTCATTTTAAGCCATGATAGCACATCATCTTCTATCAATTTTCAATCGGGACTTTGAACTGGTAAACATACTTACATGCTTTTTAATTTATCAAATGGGTATCAATATGACTTTTTATATTTCTAAGAACATCCTTTTAGTTTGAATGAAACGTTACAAAATATTTATTTAACTATAAGTTCTATGTCTGCTTATTGCTCTAGTATAAATAATCCAAAGTCCAATTTATTTTTCCAAAGGCTGTGATGTATATAAGCAAATTTTTTATGTCAATATTCTGATCTTTAAGATTATTTTCTTTAAATAGAAATAGAAGTAGATAAAACTATATTTAAATCATATTTTGCCGAAAAATAAAATTCTTTATTAAATAACTTATTGAGATTTTGATCACGGATGCTAAAGCACTGACAAATTATTTTCAGAAATAATAAAGCATTGATGTGTGAGCTCATGTGTGTGTATACTGATTTTTTTAATCCTATCCAATCCAATATTAAATAATGTCCTTTTTTATTATCTTAAACAAATCCATATTACTTTATTCTATAATTTAATTCTATTTCCTGATCTAGATCCAGCATTTTTACTTAATTACAAACAACACGCGCTCTAAAATTCCCTTTTTTTGTTTTCCCACGCAAACACCAAATGGATAAGAATTCCTAAGGCTTATGTGGGTTTTTCAAAAATACTTAAAATTCCCTTACCTAAGTGTACATGTGTCAACAAAGTCCCTTCGGAATCTCGTAATAAAACCACTAAAGGGAAAAAATCTGTCATTTTTCTATTGTATAGCGATGCGGACAGGCGTCTTTCTATCATCACCGTTTTCCTTGCACAAATTATGACTCTCGGAATGAAATAAATTAGAGTTAATATTTCAAAAGTTTCTTCGTTTTGATCACGCATCTGCAAAATTGAATTGTGTGTGTGTGTGTGTGTGTGTGTGTGTGTGTGTGTGTGTGTGTGT